>JANSTX010024792.1:0-15328 GCA_027564355.1 Penthetria funebris | reverse complement strand
CAATTTAACGTCTCTTTTTAACTACACTTATATATTGCACTTTTAATATATTGTTAATTTGTTAAATTAAAAAAAAATGTTACTATTTATGTAAAAAAATAATATGTAGATGGTTTATATTATTATATTACTGCAATAAACATTGTTGTCATGATCATCAAAATAATTTAGAAGTTCATTATTTAAAATAATAGATTTCATTGTAACATTTGTGACGGATTGTTTATGACCCTAAATATTATATAGTTTATTCAAATTTTTGTTGAAAATACAATCATAATTAACAATACACTGATAGTGGATGAATGACTTTATGGAGAGAGTAATTACGATTGATATTAGTCTACAGAACTACCTTTTCGGTAGATTCGTGAATCAAATCCTATTTTGGGACCGATTAATGCATTTAAATCACAGGAAATACTTTGAAAAAGATAAAGCGAATTAAGACAGTTGACATCGGGTGAATCTGTGGAATTCAACATTAGAGGACAACAGAATAAATTTATTTTCCATTTAATACAAAACTTTACAAAACACGATCATATTGAACGGTCATAACAAACAGTATAGTCTTGTACAAAAACCATGTGAGAGAGAGTATTTGATCATAAGAACATGGTGGTCACCATGCCCACCTGGTCCATGATTACTACCGAGACACCTTTCTTCGTTTCCAGATTTTGTTTTCCGCAATCGAGATATCCGCGTTTGAAAATTGTAATATTTTGCACTCCCTGAAAATTAAAGATATCTCATCCAACAATAGTTCAGACAGACAATATTTTTAAAATCTAGCTAACTTTTGTAGTTTATCTGTAATTGCTCATAATATTAATACGCAACCCGTATTAATATTATGTGCAAATATTTTATTACGTCGCGGTGAATCACTTTGTTTCTTTTCCATAGCGTATAGGTAGTTACATATTTCATTTATTAGCACATTTATATTTATATTTTTACCAGTTTATACTTTTTAAACACATTCCATTATTACATAGAACATAGAAACAAATTCATACAGACATTTACCCCTAAATAGTTAAATTCATATAAAATCAGATGCATTGTACAGATAGTATAATAGTTAGTCTATAAAACAATCATGTGACAAACCGCATTGTTATTTGTTTGTTTTTTAAATTCTCTTTATAATTCTTACAGATTTCTTTTCAGAATCGATACCCTGCTCACATCAACCAACTAAGCATAGCTATAGATACATACTTGCATCATATTTTCTGTTATTCATTTCCATCGTACATAATTTTCATAGAAATTGTCATTAATAAATTTAAGATAAACGTTTTAATAGAAAAGCGCGCGATTTACAGTGACACATAATACGAATATTTATAATAATAAAATATGTTTTATATGTTCTACTGCTGTCCTTTAAGTTTGTTCTTTTACGTTACGAGATACTATACATAATATGTCGTTGAACAAATGTAAAGGAAAAATATGCGAGAATCAAAAAAATATATATTCATAATATTGACAAAAAATAAAAAATGAAAACAAATCTGCTTTCTTTATAAGCCACTGAAATTATTACAATTCCTTTAAATTATAATGTATTCTTTTCAATTCAGCGGTCCAACATAATGCTTATATAGTTTTTATTGATATTGTTGAGCAACTGTGCCAGTTTATGAATCTAATGTCATCGAACCTCCATACTAATCCCACGTTGCAGATTTAACGAATGGAACAATCACTTTCATACCTAGTTTAATATTTGAATTGCACCTGGGCGAAATCACTATATTGATCTATAATTTAAATGAACGTCTAATATAATGCGGAGAAAATTATCTAGAATGACATGAGATCAATATGTCCTATTCAACACTCTATTTCTAAAACTCTATTACATACACATATTTTTTAATGCGTTCATGAATATCATTACTATAGACCAAATGCCATTATCTGTATAGCTAGGTACATGAATATTTTCAATGAGAATTTACAGACAATGAGGTTTACAATACTAAATATTTTTACTCATAAAATGACATTTTTGCCCCAAATGATTGTTTCAATCATGAGTCTAAAAAACAGCATTAGAATACAAATTTGATACAATGATTACAATCTTGAAATTAGAATTTGTAGAAATTTCAATTAATAATGGACGATACTATTGCTGGATCACATCATATACAATATCTCATTGTATGGCTTACAAATTTTACGATCTATATTATCCGTACTTAATGTAATGATAAAATATAAGTACATTTATATGCATTAGATGGCAAACAAATCTAAATGCTAAATCATATAGGTTTTATAGTTAGTGATATTGGACTAATAACCTGACTTTAAAAACTTAAGCTCATGCATCAAGTAGTTGCTGTTTATATTTTCAGGAGGCATGTTTTTTTCCACAAAATTTATGTTTACGTTTCAACGTAATCTCATTTTAACTTAATACACATTATATCTCATCGTTTATCCAATTTCAATAAACCTTCTTTATGATACGATTTATCAAGGTCTTAAAAACATATGATTGTTGTGTTAATAGCTTGAAAATTCAACTAATTTGACGATTGAAACAAAACTGATGTGCTACGTACATTGTCATGATCAATCAAAATATTTTTCAGTAAGAAATATGTTTAATCCTGCTTCATTCAAACTATAATAAAAAAATAAATGGTCAACCTGAACCAAAAGAGCAAAAGTAAAAAATAATGAAAAAAAAAAAAAAAATTAAAATAAAATAAAAATTGTAGATATATTTGAATCTTTTGAAGCGGCTTAATAAAAGTTAAAAGGGTTGTCGATGTCGATGCTTAAACTATCTATGGAATACAAATCGTAGTAGAAGAGTGACCATATGCGGATTTGAAATTATTACTGTATTCCTATCAGAATTATACATTACATATGTGGATATATACGAGAATGTTCATATATACTAAACGTACGTACGTACGTAACTATATATGTATCGATTTAACATTAGTTCCTTTTATTTAATCTTATTTTATTATAATTCTTTTTTTTTATTTTTGTTGGTTTGATTTTACATAAAATCAATGTAAATTGTGGTCGAGTAAGAAGAATCCTATATATTATATAGTCGTATACGCTTTTGGTATAAGACTTTCTGGATAAAATTTTCCTTATTTTTTTATTTTACTTATTTTTAAAACAAGATTTCAATCACATACGTAAATATTATATATATATATATATATATATGGATGCAGAAATAGTTGTGTTATGCGTGATTACGAATGAGCTCCAATTAATAATTGAAAATGTGCGGCATTAATTGATTATTTGCATTCGGTTTTCCTTTTTTCCTTGATTTCCTAAAAGAGGTATTTTAACAAGGTTGCTTCCTCTATCAAGATTATGAATTTTTTGATAATGTTTATTGATATCCCACAGTTAGGATTACTATCGACGAAAATGTGATTTCGTATTTCAAATTAGTCCATAATAAATTGTAAAGAAACGACTCTATAATTTTAAGCAATTTAGATAAGTATCAGATTATTTTGTCTGGCTATATATATGATATATAGCAGGAAATTTTTATATTCTATATTAGACCGATATTTGACTTAAAAAATCAACTATATTCATAAAGTCTTTCACTGAGAATTAGGATACTGATAGCAAAAAATGAGGAATATTAAATTAACATCAAATCATGAGACAATTTATACTATCTCTACCATTATACTAACATCTCAACAGCAAACTAAATAGTTGCGGATGTATGCACCACTATATTTAAGTATTCGAAAGTATAAATGGTTAATTGTAATTAAACTTACATTTTGCTAAATTTTCATTAAAGTTATTTTAGTTCACATTTGATGTTACATGCATATTAGAACCGTCAAAAGGTAACATCATAGCCACCGTCCTATATACATCAATGAAATTGATATTGAATACAAGATAAAGTAAGGTACAAAAAATTAAGAAAAATCGATAGTAATAGGTTACTTTCCTTGTAACCTCTTGCCGCATTTAATTATATTTGCATGTAAATAATAAGGACCTCACAGATATACACGTACGTATATATAATAATTAGAACGATGACAATGGCAATTCACTCTCTTGTCTATAACGTTTTTGTTAATTTCCGATAAATTAAAATATAGATAATTAATTCAAGTGTACTAGCTTTAAGGATTTACCCCAAAAACACAAAAAAAAAAAAAAAAAAATTATATTCGTTACAAAATTTTGATTAACATCACTATTATGATGAGTAATATCACAATTTTAGATAATTAAAAAATAAAATAGATTTCAAATAGTATAATTAAAATAATCACGTGATTTTTCAAGCACAAGAATAAATAGACAAATAAATGATTATAAAATATTTAGATGTAATCATCACTAGAATGTTTATTTCTGTATAAGATTTTTCTGAGATAAGCGATAAGAAAAGACACGTTTGTTTAAATAGCTATAAATTTCATTGCTAGTACATGATACTTATATAATTCATTAAAAATTATATTTATAAATAATTATTAATTGAATTCTTTGTGTAATTGCATGCATGTAATGAAAAATTACAAAAATATAAATATCAAAAAGGATGTTTATGACCAACCACTGACGTTCGCAAAAATAATACTATACAACATGCGAGTACACATGTATAGATTAGATGTGCGCTTTCGTCTAAATTAAAATGTAGTCCACTCCCTAAAATATAGCTTTAATAAGTTATAGTTACATACTCAGAATAGCTTCAGGTTGTGTCCCGAACTTAGGGGTTGATAGATAGATTTGTGTCGAGATTCAACTATCAGTACAGCTAACAGTGTCTACTAGATATATATTGACATATAGTAGTATTTAGAACTTATAACAATATCGACGAGATGATGTGGTGAACGACAAATTCCGAACTACTGAAAATCACGAACAAAGTTTTTAAAAAATAATTTAAATTTGGGCAGTAAAATGAGGGTATAGATAAAAAAAAAATGTGAATATAAAAATTTAGAAAAATGAGCATACAGGAATATAGAAAACTGTCAGGTAATCTAAAAACAAGACACCAAAGAGTTATACTGGAAAAGGCAGAGCAGCTGTCGATTGAAAATAGTATAACAGTAGAAAAGCGAAACCAGTCCAACAATGATAATAAGAAACTGATTAGTGATTATCTATTATAAAGAAAAATTCTAATGGGTATAAAAAGGCTAACATTTCTAAAGAAAAACAAAAGCAGATGTGATAACATATGCAGAGAGGAAAACACTGGTAGTATATAATATTTTATCCGTATCGCATTCATTAGTAAAGGATAGATTATTCTATATCCCGGAGCTTTGATTCTATATATTTCAAAATGAACACTAGTTCTTCATTTGTCATGTCTGAAGACAAATTTCAATAGAACTATTACAGCAATTTGTCTATGCATCTTTTGCTATAGACTTGTGAATAAATTATTTGATTAAATATTTATAGTATGAGTTTTATGTCAGTAGACCAAAAGCAATGGCAGTTGTTTATTTATATGCTATACAAGTATGATAACAGCAACTACTTTGTCTTAATAGGAAGAAACTCAAAATCATGATGGACATTTTCGCTGAGTATAAATCATTCGGGAATCACGTATTAAGATTATATATATTATAAATGAAAATTGAGCAAAACGAAACAGCAGACTACAAGTATATTTGATGTGACTGTTCCGTACTGAGTGTCCTTTTTTGCATCGCTTAAAATTGAAACATGTAAGGAAATCACAAAAACACAAATAAATAAAATAATTTAAGTGAATTATTTAAGAAATTATATATGAATGCCAAACAAATATAGCAATCTCATAAGTGCACAATTATTTAGTTATAGTCTAATAATTTCAAATGGATTTACTTTTCTTTGTAGCTTAGAAAATTGTCATCTAAATGGATTTAAAGTTCTTTAATTTGTTTTTTTTTTTTTAAATTATATTTAAATTTAATAACATAAATTTTACTTTCTATATACAACTATATGCAAACATACGAGTATATTATTAATATGTCATATATATATGATTCAAGTGACAAATTTGAAAAAATTAACGCAATTATAAATAAAATAAAAAACTAATTCATCTGTAAAAAGATGTTTTCTATAAAAGTGAAATTATTTACATAATCTAATAAATTTTCATATTTTCATATTAAAAATTTAATTAATTTTTTAAGCTAAAATTATGTTTGCATGCAGCTTGTTGGTTTAAAAGCCAGACTACATGTATACTTTTATATTTATGTGATGTTTTGAGATGGTGAATAATGACTAAAGTCTCATAGAGCAATAATAATTCAACGAATTCAAATAGACGCGTTGTGCAGCACTTTTAGCCACGAACAAGATGTGATCATTTTAAAGTATCTTAGAATTATTTAGCGTCTATAGAGAATCAAAACCCGAAATGTTAGGCAGAAATTACCATCAAGGATACTCATATTTCTGTGACTTTAAAAGAAAGTGACATCACATGTAATTATAATTTGAGTAACCTAGCTGTTGTCGATCAATCCCACCATTATTAAACTTACTAAAAAAATGTAATTGATCTGATGATTTATAAACCTTATAATTAATATCAAACTTACTTACAGATGTTTGACATTGATTATAATTAAATATCATTATAATCAATAATCTATAAATATTTTTTAAACTATATTTGATAATCAATACTATCATCATGTTATTGACTTATATTTATATTAGCAAATAATGATAAAAATTGAATTGCAAAATATGAAATATTGAACGGAAATTATTTTGTATTGAAGTATTAGAAAAAGAGTACATATTTATTAAAACGATTAACTTATACGAATAGCTTAACAACATTGTAAGAATGTCCACTTAAGATCCATAGAAAACACAGAATGACTATTGACATAAAAAATACTTAATATATGTATCTTATATATGGATGAAGATGACATTCGTCTATAATTTGTCGTTTTGGGAATGTATAGAGTGAATAACTTATATACAATAGATTATATATTATGGATTATTTATTCAAAATACATGATTCTAAAGTATTATTAATTCACTATTATATGTAATATTAATAAATAAAGTCTTGCTTATAACTCATATACGTACAGCGTTCATGTCGTGACACACATCAACTTATAAATCGAAAGCATCTGTAACAAGGCTAATCTATATGACGAAATGCCTAGTTTGAGACAAGCGTTTTCAAATTCATCCTGTACTGGAACGGTAAAAAAAACATTCAGTAACTTTTTGATTTTGGAATATTGAATGGTGGAGTGGTCGACTATTATCTTGAGGTTTCTCAAACTATATATTTACTTTACCGTGTAGAACTACCGGAAACACGATTACAGTATATTTATCAATTCTAGAGCATGTGGTCAAAATTATACGTCAAAATGTATTGTTTGTGGAGTTGAAATGACTAACCTCCTAATTTTCAACTCACAATTATTGATAGTATTTGAAAAGATGCCTGCATACAAAATGCAATAAATGCAAATCGGCTGAAATATTGAATGATCTAAGTTACATAGATTTGGCAATGAAAGTCACCATAATATTTTAAAGTCAAAAACTCATGGCCCGCAACTCATATATACTTTTGTGAGGTTTACCATACAATATTTTCAGTTCAGTCCGTATTTTTTCTTAATTTAATATTCACGCATATTATTCATGTTGTGTTTAAATGTGCAAACCGCAGTATATTTCTTTTATTTTTAACTTATTTAAAGAGTTGACATCTCTGGAAGGCTACCAGAATAAATAAATAAAAAACGATTATCTTTTAAACTAAATCGCAAAATCATTACGATATATGCGCCTCTTGCTGTTTGATAAATAAAAAGAAAAATAACAAGAAAAAAAAAAAACAAAAAAACAACACCCATATGAAATGTGGATAAGCAATTTATTACTGTTCCAAAAAGTCTCCAGCAGGAATTGTTACATTTATTTTTATTTTGGCGGTATATTTGGATGCATTTTATTTGAGAGTACTCTATATTTATACATAATTCCTTCAATGTTTCCAATTTTTATTGTTATTTTTTTTTTTTTTTTTAATTTATTTCGTGCTTCTCTCTCTCTGCTTGTTCATGTATTTTTATTTGTCTGGTCAAAAATAAAACAAAAAAAAAAAAACATACAGAGGTTGACATTTTACAGTCCTCATATATCCCAAATTTTATTACATTTATATGTAAAATTGAATTGAAGAAAAGAAGAAAAAAAAAAGATATACATGAACCAAATTATGCATACATTACTACATTTATAATAAATCAAATATTAAAGACATGCCAGTTCATCAAATATTTTATCCTTGCTACTACAAGGATTTATTATATAAATATAAGAACACATTAGGTAGTTATCATATTAATAGTATTTATATATTAATAAATATTAAAAGCAATAAGATAATTTGCTATTGTTAATCCAGGACCTCAAATCAGCAAATTCTAGCGGTAAAAATTGTTGGTAGATGGATGCTTAAAAATATAGGTGGAAAATTGTATAATAGACGACGAGATCTAATGAATATTTCAGAAAAGCATTTCGAATCTATCAAAAACAAATGATTGGACGTGCATAGATACTAAAAAAAAAGATGCCTTTATAATACATAGATCTTGAAAACACATTCGGTAACGTTCACAGCAGTTTTGTTTGACGCAAGTTAGTGTCAAATTGATCTGGAAAAATAATCACTAAGTTCAGCTCATAGAAATCGGTAAAGGGGACCAAACAAATTCGCATTAGCAGAAACAGGACAGAATTCATTTTTTTATCATAATTTTTAGCAATTCGCGTTCAATTACTTAACATGAAATGAATAACTGACCAAACAAGAAGACAAAGTTTTGTCACAAGGTACGAACTTGATCAAAAAAAATCTTAGAAACACGATGGCATGGCGTAGACCTATTAAGGGTATATGTACACTTGTGTAATTTTGAAATATGACGATTAAACAGGTATTATGAAACGATATAGTTTATCTTACTTGATTTCTGCTGAAATTGACTAAATCTAGATCAAGTTATGTTACGTATTTTCATCCTTAACACCTATTAATGTATATATTTTATTACAAATAGTTACATTTTTAAAAATACTAAACTTACTATTTCTCAATTTCTTATCAGATTGCAATTAATATCTTTAATCCATTTAATTATGGTTTGTAACCTTATCGATAAATTAAATATGATTTTATTATACGTTGTAGACACTATACAAGTGCTAGTGATTTATAATGATTGTATAAGATGCATAATATATATTTTTAAAATGAAACTCCTCTAACAATTTCGTACAAGGACAAGATATTTTGTTTACAATAAAAAAAAAACCATAAAAAATATAATTTAATATGAAAAATTAATTTTAAAAAAAAATCAAAAAATACCAAATTACTTAAAATTTAATTTACATTTGTCACACATTTTGCATCATTTAATTGAATTGTTTTGAAAATAAAATTCAACACATAAATGTTATAGTTACATAGTAAATTAAAAAACATCACGCAATATGCCACTGGTATACACACGTGTATTTCATGTATTTTTTAAGAAAAAGATATCGAAAACTTATATAGAAGACGTATAATATTTGATAATTAGAAAATCATTTTTCTGTGACTAAATAATTTGTCGCGTACAAAGTGCAGAAAGTATGAAATTGCCATTAAATATTATATGGAAAATAAAGCTTGAAAAACGACAAAAAAAAAATAAAACGCTTTCTAATAATTTATTATTATATTTTTTGATATACCATTCTCGTATTAGAGAAAATGCTGGAAAATATGTATGCTTGATTATTTGATCAATGAATATACATAGAAATCAGCGATCCGTGTGATATGAAATATATATATTATATATATATATATATATATAAAAGATTGAAAGCATTACTCGTATCGCAGGTCAAATGATAATAAATGGAAAAGACTATTATATTCATCGTTCATCATCATCTTGATCTTTATTTAAAAAAGAGTGTTAAAACTAAAGGATCACTCCATAAGGATTGGCGTATTGTTCTGTTCGCATATCCACTTCAAGTACAGCATTCATGCACCTTAACAGCAAAATAAAATAGTCTATCTAATGTACCAAAATGTATGGTTGAAAACAATAAATGTTACAATGCAATTATGGTAATTGAAAATTAAGTATGTATTCAAAATATAATGGAATGGTAGTTAGAGATACTAGTCGTCTAACAGAACAACTAACACTCCAATTGGAGCTAGAAATATATATATAATATATTATCAGTTCATAACATGTCAATGTGTAATGTAATGGTATTTAGAGATTCGCCTAACATAGCCACTTGTTGCACCCTAAGATAGAAATATCAATATAGTTCTAAATAACTCAATAATGCTAACAATCTTGATGTTAGATTCATAAACACACATAAATTCAATGCACATCAGGAAGACATCTCAAAAAGAATTATCGCCTGACTATACGCTATTATTCCAATATTAAAACTGCTCAATAAAAATATCAAAATTTGATGCTATAACTTACAAAAGAAAAAAACTTCAGAATCAATAACTATTTGAAACACAATGTAAGAATATATAATACTTTTATGTTTATTGACCTATTATCATCAAATTTCCAATTTTGGTTCTGGTTTAGTTTATAACATGAAACTAAATCAAGAACGTACAAACTAAGCTCAATAAAATGTATACATTATACGAGTTGTCAAACTTCCAAGTGACTAATGTATTTGATTCCGGTCATGTAACACATGCAAGGAATTATCGTATAAAAAAATCAATGTCCGTCAGACCGTCCGCAGGGCCAACGAATATGCAATTAGGGTGCCCTTAGAGACGCGAAAGGCGGAAGTTTTAAATATAATACAAAATTAACTAATACAAGTACTGATGTTAACGGTATAACAATAGGTAATGTACACAGTTTGAGGTGTACATTAGGTATAACAAGAATGTGAGTATAAGGTTAAAGGTGGTATACAAATGGGTAAAAAATAAATTATTGAACCTGAAAACTGTGTGATGATGGGCAAATATGCAAACAGAAAAAATAACTTAAATGGCAGGCATGAGCTTGAAAACGGTGTTTGACAGGGACATTATTAAGGTTTATTCGATAAATATTAGAATATTATATTTCATGACTAATGGTCATACTAAGTTCATACTTACTAGTTATGCATTGGTAAGTGAATGAGAGGTATACTTTCAATAATAAAGAAGAGGTAATTTGGAGTACGTTAACAGAACAAGAACTTACTTTTTATACCGCGGACTAATGAAATTATTTAGGGTATAATAGAAAATTCGAATGTTATTGACGAATAGTACTATACATCAAAGGATCACAGTGCTGGGATTTAGGGCACCATCACAACCAAAACAAACTAGCTAACTCAAACGGTACTGTATATTATATTATTGACAAATACCTTAAAATACCCTAAGAATAAAATTCTAAAGCAAGAATTAATGACTGATACCCATATATTATATATTTGATAAAGTATACATTAAATTTTAATAATATTTGTAGCATTGAAAAATTAACTATCCTTAAAGGGAAAGAAATATCACAAGAAATAATTGAATATGTCAAATCAAAATAGAAACAATTTATCCTTTTCAGAAAGGATGTTGCTTCATTTTTTTTTACATGTGATGAATGAGGATAAATTCGACCAAACCTTTTAAATTAAGTAATTTGTCAAAAATAAAATGTTAACTATGGTATATTTTCTAAGGGACATAGACATGGAATTGTAGGCGCAGTATATAGTTAAGTTAGATCAGTTAATTTCATTTACCTTTAGCCACAAAGTGAATGATTTGGGTAATTCAGCTGCATTTCTATGTACGAGTATATATGTAGTAAATGAATGAATATGCATTTAATAATACCTCATCATATTGATATACACATCATATTATATCATGTTATAAAATTTCAATAGATTTCTTTTTTTTCAATTTTCCAATTTTATTTTAATATTTTACGATATTTTTTATCTTTTAATAAATATCTGTTGTACCATAATGTTTTTATTTAATAATTTCATAATAAGAATATGGACAATCTTTAAGTTCTTATATATATATATAAACGAACATTGTATAGGTATAAGAACACATCAGGGTACATATTGTATATAAAATACTCTCTTTAAATATGGGAAAAATAAACGAAAATCGACCACTTTGTTGGAGATTTTTTCCTCGATGCATATATAGAGATGCATTTAATATGCTCGTACTTATATGAATAATATATATCTATATATATATATAACGTACCTTATGGCTTCGTGATTTATTAATAATATTTTTTAAATATATAAATAAGTTCCTATATACGAGTATACATTTGATTTTTTTCCTCTTTATTGAGTTTATATAATAAACGAAGTACGCCTACATTTAATTAAATTAATTCTTTAATAATAATAAAATATCTAACCCTGTTGTACGCCTCTAATAACTAATAATCTTATTATGGAATCAATTTTCAATATTGACTTTATAAGCCTCTCAATTTAATATATAACTTAAATTATAGTAAATTTAGTTTGATAATCTTCAAAAGATTTTATTGAAATTATATAGGCATCACATTTTAAAACTTAATGGAAATGAATGTTAAAGCAATAGACATCTTATATTGTACGTCACACGTTGTTTTGCGATCATTACACATTAAAAATTAAAGTGTCTCAAAATATAAAATACACAATAGGATAAAATACAATGTACAATATTTTTGATTTTGTCTACACACATGAAAAATTTATCGAATTGTTTTTGGCATGTTATAACCATCGACATATTCTGAAACACATTTTTCTGGTGCGTTTCAGGCAAATTGGCTATATTTTTGATGCCCATTTACGTGTAAAATAAGAATGTATTTCATTATAATTTTTATTCCAGACCATATTGAACTGAGCTATAATTTAAATACTGAAGACACATCATATGGAATATAATCATTGGTCGAATTTAAAGACACTGATTTCGTTGACGACATTTGTTTACAAATTAGAATGACATGCTGAAATATAGCATACAATTTAATGTTTGACACACGAAACTAGCGAAAATTTGTACGCTAATCCCTTACGGTCATTGATGCGATACAAAAATATAGACGAGATTGAAGACTTTCATTATTTGAAAAATTATTTGACAATCACAGATGTTTTGTTGCTGAAATAAATGTTTGATGCATCATGCAAAATACTTGACGATCTCATTGTGTTACCGTGAGACTTGAACGCTGACAAATAATTTTGCAATATTTATATTATTTATCTGAGATTGTAGGTTGCCATGTTTTTTTTTTACATCATCATTTTGCTAGTTTTATTGCTAAAGGATGCTTGAATTCTTCATAACTTGTTTATTGAAGTGAGAATTAATATTTTAATTTTTTTTTAAATATAGTATAGTATATTAATGGGAATTTTTTTTTTGTTTATCCTTTCTGTCAAATATCCACAAATGTAATATTCAGAAGTGTTCGGTGTTTCGCGTTGCCAATTGAAATCGTTTATTGCTAAAGGTTTTGCAGGTTCATGTTGTTCGAACTACCCGTTTGGTTCCACATAACTGTATTTTAAAAAATTTGTGGTGAAAACTACGACACCGTCTTTATTTTCAAATTAATATGGGTCAATGATACGATACAGTACACATAATTGAATCCGTGTATAGCCTATATTTTGCAGTTTTGGGAATGAAATTCTAATTTGGATTTTGATTTTTTTTCCATTTACAAACTAATCATATGCCAGTAAATGATTGATGTATTGTGCAAATAAATTTCTAATTAAAAACATTATCACTGACTAATATTTTCCTGAAATATTTAACAATGTGACTATTTCGAATTCTTCATGTTATGATAAATAATCGATCATATACATTCAAGTAACTATTCGATGATATTGGAAGATACGCACTTGACTGGAATTCACAGGGTATTAAAAGAATCGGGTTGATGGTACGACAATAAATATATTTTTTAATAGTAAACTCTGAATAAAAATCCATAACGACCAAACATAGAATATCACAAAAGAGATACATTTATGAATTTATTTATTTTATGATAAACAAATCTTATGTGGGGTCCTTTTATCACAAAAACTAATCCATAATATAAATATGTTTATTTATTTAAAGAAAACATTAACCTCTCCTTTTATTGATACCGTATCTGAAGCATGTCCACAATTAAAGTTTATGTTTTATAGGTAAACGTATACGAGTATACAAGATTGCATACAGTCAATAAATATTATAAATTAATTTTTGTTAATATTTTATAATAACAGACTTTAGTCTAACTTAATCACTGTTATTATTTTTAATCAAATAAAATAAAAGGAGAAAATTTTATCCTTTATTTTATTTCTATTTTTCATTAAACTTATTATGTTGTGTACGATATATTTTTATATGTGAACAATTATGCGATTTCTGCGTGATTTTTGCGTTTGTTACCTTTTATTTTAATTTTAATTTTTTTTTTTATTTTTATTTAAAACAAAAAGAAAAAACTTATTTGGTTTGCTGTTTGGTCGTTGACTTTACGTTTGTGGTTAGTAGATTAAAGACGACGACTCTTCGAGCTACATAGAGCATTTTAACAAAATGCATCGCAAAAGTGCACACATATTGTGCAGCATATCTTACATTAAAAGTTACCTGTTGGCGTTATCGTGCTATGGATAAAGATTTTTTACTTTTATATTTTATTTTATACTGTTTTTTTTTTTTTTTGTTATTATTATTATTTTTATTATTAGAGAATACTTTAGTTTCTATATAGTCGAAACATTTTGCCGATGTACTCTGTACACTTTACGGTTGTTTTCCTTTAAAAAATAGTTGATTTTATATACATATATATATATTATATCAACTATATCTACTAGTTATAGATATCTACAAAACTATACTTTACTTTAAAATTTATTTATAAAATATATATAATAAATTATTTTACTATTTAGTTTTATCCCTTTATATTTAAAATATAAAAATATACTATAATACTATATAGTAAAATGCTTAAAACTGGATAAATTATCTGTAGAGCAATGTTTAACAATATATAAGAAGAACTTACCAGTAGGTAAAAGGTATCGTAACGAAAGTCAGTGTTGTTTCTTATATAATAAATTTTATTTAGATAATGTGGCTACTGGTAAAAGAATGTTAGAGATTTCATCTTTTTATCAATTTAGATTTTGATTGACAATAGGT
>JANSTX010024781.1:0-15330 GCA_027564355.1 Penthetria funebris | reverse complement strand
AACACCTTCACATCAATCCATCATCTTCGACTCGTACTAACCTCCTTAATAACGGTTCTTCGATACGTTGTTTTTAATCAACCGGATCTTTTAATACCCTACGGATTCCAGTCAAGTGCGTATTTTGCAATATCACTAACCGGTCGCCACTCTGTGTATGGTCGATGCAATTTCACTTTATTCAATTAATTAATTTGTTCCATCTGCCAGTCTCCAAAAATTGTCGTTTAATATTTTATTCGGTCAGAAAAAATTATAGTATGCACCTGAGACACCTATTGATGAAAACTGAAATATGTGACACGATGTTATTTGTCACGTTCCAGTCAAACAATAGTACCGATAAACAGTTAGTTTCACCGCTGACTGTGTTGTATTTCACAAGTCATTATAATTTCAGTGTCATGCAGTACTAAGATATAAAACAAATGTCGTCAGTGGTACGAATAGTCAGCTATTATTGGTTATTCTTAGCTATTCTTGACTATTCTTAGCTATTCTTGGCTATTCTTTACTATTCTGGCCAAGAAAAGCTAAGAATAGCCTGCTATTATTGACTATTATTAGCTATACTTGGCTATTTTGGAATAGCCAAGAGTAGGCAAGAATAGCTAAGAATAGCCAAGAATAGTTAAGAATAGCTAAAATAGTTAAAATAGTCAAGAATAGACAAGAATAGCCAAGAATAGCTAGGAATAGTCAGCTATTCTTGACTATTCTTGCCTATTCTTATCTATTCTTGGGTATTCTTGGCTATTGTAGCCAAGAATAGCTGATTATTCTTAGCTATTCTTCACTATTCTCGGCTATTCTTAGTTATTCTTGTCAATTTTTAGCTATTCTTGACTATTCTAGCCAAGAATAGCTGACTATTGAATAATAGTCGAACAATAGATAGAATGATAAACATCATTATATATACTGATCGTCAACATTAAGAAAGCGTTTGGCAGTCTTAATAGCTTTACGATTTGGACAATTCTTCAAAGTTATGAAATATGGTTTAAATTGATGAATATGAACCACGATCTTTATCGTGGCTATGAATACAAAATTTTGCAACATGAAATACCTGTTGATGTATTTGATGTGTACATTTAGTTGTTAAGTAATCGTTAATTTTATGCCCACTCATCTGAAATTAGGCTATGACAAAGGTGAACATAACGAACTCATGTAGTACGATGGAATCCAATAAACCGACTTGAAAATGTTGATTTTGCACAATTCGAGACGGACAAGCGGCTCAAACTGGAGCGTCTAGTGAAGCACAGTTCTCAGATATGTCTACATATAAATCTCTAATATAGCATTGAACATCGCTTGATAATGGTTTTCTCGTCAATAAAATGCCAAAAATTTGTTTGTAAATTAATTTTAAAATAAACGTTTCTAAAAGCAATTTAAAAAAAAACGTTATGAGAAAGAATGCATTTCTATGGTAATTTTTTTCCTAATTTTGAAGAAAACATTTCATGAACGTTGTTTTTAAGGATTGTTGAAAACTATTCCTCTTTGTAGCTACGGGAAATTTTGGAATCGTGTTATATTCGAAAATATATTTAAAGTATGTTCATATTGACGAATTTTGTTTTTGATAATATAAAATCGTAATACGGCGATGACGTGACAAGCCTAAATTTTGTATAGTCAAGAGAAATCACTTGTCGCGGTACAATTATATGAATTTGTTACTTGGAATGTGGCGAACGAATGCCATTATGTCACAAATTCTTTATTTATGTTCGATTTTTTTTTTTTTTATAACGGTCCTTGATGTAGGACCTTCAGAAAATTATAAAATGAAGTAAAGTTATTATATATCTTAGGTAATTTATTCGTTAAATATATATTTAAAATGATATTATTATTACTCAATTATGCTTTTATTCATTACTATTAAAATTTTATTACATTTAGTAGTTCATTTATTTTAATTAGTTTTTATGTTAGCAACAACCTAATAATTTATCAAAACCAATAAAATATAAGTATAAAATTCCATTTTAATGTTAAACATGTAATATTGAACTTATTCAGTTTTCTTGATAGAGAATGTAAGAGTTTTGATTACATGTTTCTTAATATGCTTTTATTATCATGTAATTATTGTGAAGTGTGTTTATAATATTTAAAAAAAAAATAAAATAATTTAATGAATTTCTTCTCTTAGATTGATTTACGACTTGGTAGCTACAGAAATAACAAATAAATGCGTTTTATAGATAAAATTTTTCATGATTTATTTTCCACAAGTTTTTCTTCGCCGCTTTTTCCATGTTTTTATCGCTCCTCTAATTATATAGCAAATAAATAAAAGATTTATATGGTTATTATTATAAATACAATTAATATGTAAAAACATAATAAAACACAACATATTAGAAATATTATGTATTTAAATTGACAGTGAATTTGAATGAAAACGGTTGTGATTTTACATATAGCGGGTCGTGTCATAAAAATATAATTATTTAATGAAACTTATTTAATTTATAGAAAATATTTTATTAAATTGAGATGAAGTTGTAGGTGTAATTATAATAATAATAAAATAAAATAATTGTTAAATTTTCATTATATAAGACGAATTAATAATCTGAAAGGAAACTTACAAACATGTATTTTAAATAAGAAATTAATAAATTTATTTAAAATTTATATTCGACTATCATAACGTCAACTTGTTATATATATAGTACAATCCTAATACATATATTAAAATTTATTATTAATGCATTTTCATTAATAAAAACATGATGATATAATTGCTCTCTTATTAATGACGTTGATTAATCTGTCAGGTTAATTAATTCAATACGCTATCGGGATGATTTCAGATATTAATAGTGCCATTCAATATGTGCATACACATATTAATTAAGAACAAAAAACATTATTAACATGTCCATAAAATTGTTATAATGGTTTCGAATTAATATTAATTATCAGTAAGTGGAAACAGTAATAATAAAACATAACGTATAGTCAAGCATTCAGTTAATTGTCAACCAATAGAAATGGAATAACATAATTTCCTTAGTGAAGTAAAATAATTCACAAAATTATTAAAACAGATTTTTTTTTTTTCTAAATTAATATGGTGCGAAAAGTATGTTCCCCGGCGAATTTGTTTGGCGGCCATTTTTGTTTAGATGAGACATTTGTCAGTTGACATTTGATAACCGTATAAAGTGGTCGATAATAATTTTTAATGTTGTATCTAACGCCCACAAAAGTTATTTAAACAATTTATTGAAATAAATACACAATAGTGAATATGCGAAGAAAATAACGTGATGTTTTTTTTTTTTTTTTTTTAGTGTTAATCATGTACCGAAAAAGTCAACCATTCAAAATGAAATGAATTATTTTAAAATTTGCATTCACTTGGAGAGAAAGTGAAAGTTTAGGTGACAACGTAGCCAACGGACATCACAAAAAATAATGTAGTGAGGCACACATTGTTGGTGAAATGTTTGTGCAAAGCTTCTCGATATCGTGCACAAAACTTGGGTATGCCTTAAGGAATATTGTTAAAAATTTTGAAAAAAGGAATTGCACCTTTATCCATGTAAAATGCGACAATGTTTTGTACAACAATATGCTTGACAGACGTCACATTTGCGATGCGGCCAGGACCGGTCACTTGGTCGACATAATATTCCATACATAATGTTACAGACCATTAGACACCAATGATTAAAAACTCAAGTATAAAATTGTTTATTAAGAAAAAAATAACATCGAACTGGAACATATTATTCATTCTGAATATTTACTTGCGAATTGAAGAATGCAATAAGAATCAATAATTTATGTTGAATTTATGGATCTTGGTTAAGAGATGCTTGAATTGTTTATAAATTTTTCATTTAAAAAGTAATTATTGTTTTAATTAGGAATACTTTTCGGTTAATTATGAAAAATAATATCTGGACATTTTCAGTTTCGCACATTTCAAAACATTGTCGATAAAAATTTCGCTCAGGTGTTTTGGCCTTGATTATATTGCGATAATTGTATTTTTTCAGATTGGGTTAGTCATACTCCTTTTGCCTATTAACGTACACCCTTTCTTTCAAATATCCTTAAATGAAACAGTCAGAAGCGGTGACAACGATGGTGAATGCGAAGACCAATTGAAATCGTTTGTGCTTAAACTTTTGCTTATTAACAAATTTTCAAATTCAAATTCAAAAATCCTTTATTAAGTAATTTACAATTATATACAAAAAAATACATTTTAATACATTTTTTTTTTTTATCAAATTGTCATTGAAATATTAATTTGGCACTGCGAAAATTTTACAGATAAAATTTTCTGTTTTAGATTTATGTTAAATCGAATTTCTCTAAAATAGTCTCGATTTACTCGGTTATCGTACTCGCGTACATTCAGAAATTGCAGGTCACTTTCATATTACGTATGTTTCGTCTATCGAACCTTCTTTTCGAAAATGGAATTTTAGGACGTCCTAAAATTCAAATAAAATGTTTTGCAGATTTCTGCATTCCAATCTTTCGCCTCTTACAATATGAAAGGCGCACTCAAAAGTTATTTTGTGTTTGCTATAATGGACATTTTTGCAAATTATATATTAAATTATATATATTAATGGCAAAAAAAAAAAAAAAACGTTTACTTTAAAAAAAAATGTGTAGTAAGTTAAACACGACAGCAGTTATGGTCGTATTCTTTAATTGTATGAACAACTTTAACTATGGTTTAATTGAATTACATATAAAAAGATTGAAAAATTTTTGATAAGTGGCTACCATCCTTTAATAATTATTAGTACAAACTAAATTTCTGGTGCAGTTCACACAGAAGAAGCGACAAACGTTTCTGAATATTTGCCAACGAATATTTGCCATATACGTCAGGAAATACGTGTTCAGAATTATGGTCCAACAGACGAGACGTATGAAATTTAATCGAATTTTATTGGGCGATCAAATATAAAATCAACAAATCACGAATACGATACGCAGAAATGGCATGATTTTACAGTGAATAGCTGAATATTCAACATGATACTAGCAACATTAGCAGAATAGTTGATATAATAACAATATGGAATAGAATAAGCGCACCGATGGTCACAGTCCCAAAAATATTAGGGCAGCAAAATATCATAAAAATTTAAATAGGTTTTTATTGTCGCTCACTCTATAGCAAACACTTGTTTTTTATTTGTAGTGAATTCTACTAGTGATGTACGTCCTTACGTTTAGCGTAAAGTATGTTTATTACTACAATTATAATTATTGTTTTAAAACAATAGAAAGTACGTGATGGGAACTGCCTGTTTCATGTAAGATTTGATCTCGGGAAGTCATGGCAACATTGCGTTCGAAACATTCAGTTAAGAAATACTTATTATATAAACTTGCCAAATAATACATTAACCAGGGTTGCCATTTGGAGTCAAACTAGTCCGTTGTAGATGATATTTTATAATTATTATTATTTTGCAATGCACAAACTTTTATTGTTTTAAATTCGAAATTAGAAACAATATCAATGATATATAATCAAGATATTTTATGTTGAAATATTCATATTTTTGATTTATTACCGTAAACAATCAATTTATTTACTAGTTACAAAAAACATGTAATCATTTCTTACATGATGATAAATAATGTGTGAATATATTTTTCATGTTTTTTTTTTTTTTTACATTTTTTCTTGTTAAATATTAAACATATAAGTCCTGTTAAGCATGCACATTTTATTGCATTTATCCACCCCCTAGAAAAATATTATAAAATAAATTAAAAGTGCAGCAACGGAAAGCTAAAATTTATAACTTTCATGATTCAACTGTAGAAAAGATGTTTGCATTTCATCTCTTCTGAACATAACATAATTTTATGATATTTTTTTTTTTTTAAATGTGAGAAAATATACCAATTTAATTTATTATTATAATTTATTAAATATCATATTTGATCATATGGTTTAAAAAAGAGAAAATGATCATCATATGCCCACCTATATCATAATATGAATATGGACACATTATTTTCTATCTTTTGAAGTTATAGTACATAGTCGTAAGAGTGGATATAAATGAAAATAAATTGTGTCACCTTAAGGGCATACTTATTTGTTGTTATTATTATAAATAATAATAATATATTATTTTTAATAATTTTAAAACGTTTATATTTCACATAATATCTTTGAATATTCTTCTATATTTAATTTCTAATTTAGAATTTGCAATTTATTCAATTTGATAATTTGGTATTTATTATGTGTATTGATCTTGTAACAGATCACCGATCAATTTTATGTTTTACAATCTTTTTATCGTTAACTTCGATTTTATTTTGTTTATATATATTTATTAAATTAAATAAAATATATGTTATTATGTATAATACTATTTATATGATCTTATAATGTATAATGATGACTTTTAAAAAATCAGATATATTTTTTAAAATAAATGTTGAGACTAATATAAATTTAAAAATTTAAAATTATTGGTATAATATTAAAGTGGAGAAAATTAAACGTCACTTGAATAATAAAAAAAAAACACTGGGCAGCAATTCTATCGAGTGTTTTAGATATCTAAAATGTGAATTATGTTACAATGGTGCAGATCGTGAACAAATTTCATAAATCCTTTCCAAAATAGATATGATTTATATTTAACAGGAAATTGAATCGATTTTGTCTGGATTTCATTAATGCCGCATTTTATTCATTAAAAAAAATGTAAGAAGGGGCGGTTTCCTAAAAATTTCAGTTCGTTGGCTGGGAAATGGTCAAAAATATGATAAGAAAATTTTGCTTATAATTTCGTACATAAAACAAACATTCATTAAAAAATCTAATCGATGTGGAATAACCTTTTTAAAAAAACCATTTGAGCAACATACAGACACCTCGCTAGCAGCACAATATTTACATAATTCCAGAAAACTATCCTAAAACTGGATCGACTCATAATAAATTAATTGTCTAGAATTCAATATAAATTTTCATTTATTATTAATATTTATATATTTTATTAAATTATTATAATCAAAATCATCATAATTTATCCATTTACTTTATTTTATTTATTTTATTTAAAATGCCTGAAGGTATAAAATTATAAACTATTATTGGTATCATATAACATTCACAACTATATATTACGAGTCTCATTCGCAAAGCGTTGCTATAAAGTTATTATAAATTGGATACATAATCGGATTCGCATTAAATTATGTTGTGCTACGATTAATCATCAACTCTAATTAGTTAACAATATAAACGTTTTTTAAAAACATAAACAAAAAAAAAAAACAGAATAAAAAAAGCCACCAAACAAATGGAAATAAAAACAATTATTCCATTTTTGTCTTTAACAAGTTTTGTTATTTTATAAGTTGATGATAATAATGATGATCATACCAAATAATAAACAAACCAACAGAAGAGAAGAATCACGTTTTCTTGTATTCAATTTTATTGAATGAAAACGAAGTCGCAACCTTGTCACTTTCTATAAAGGTCGTACCATTTTTGTATAGAAAAATATATAAAAAATTTTCTTTAAAAGTAATAAGTGAAATAAAGAAAAATAAGTTAATAATTTTGATTTATTGAATATATGGACAATGGGGTACGTACACATAGCCCCAATGTAAACGATTGAAATGATGGAGGCGATCAAGAATTGGTGAATAATTCAATACAAATGATCGGTTGCAAACCACTACCATTATGCTAAATTGGCTTATTTTTGTTTAATTAATCTCATCATTACGAAAGAGTTATTCATTTTGGAGTACAAATAGCCCAAATGTAAATGATAACAAGAGAAATGTATAATTGGTTGCCAATTATTGTAGGCCCTCGAAATTGTTTAACGAACAATAATATATATACATTCATTAAAGAGAATTGCAAAATAGTTGATATCTCGTACCTAGAATGTTCGTTTAAATTAGTGGATGTTATTATCATATAACTTATTTTAATCAGTAAAGAGTAAAAATTATACATGGGAGGTATCTACGCTAAGAAGTTATCTGATCAAGTTAATATTTTGATATATTTTAAATTATGACAACGATTATTCCTTCAAGACGATGCACGAATGATCTGAAATACAGTAGTCCCTTTGTTACCCGCCTAAAATTACAGTTATATAATACAAAAGAACAATATAATTATATATAATACAATTATATTAATCTTTGATATTATACACCCAATTTTAATCTAAAGGGAGTAAAAAGTTTGTATGAGAGGTACTAGAAGGAGTAGTCCAAATTTCCTCATCTTCGAACTTAGCCTCACAAATTAGATAAAAGTGACACGTCCAAAATTTTATTGCGATAGCTCAAAGCATTCTCTACTTTTGTCTTTGATATGCCAATGCAATCTCAAGTTATCGTGCGCAATATACATGGGAGGTACGCCAAGGAGTAATCCAATTGAGCTTATACTCCCACAAATTCTTTCAATTATAATATCAGTTATATATGTAAAATTTATATTTTGCATTTATTATACAAACAATTTTAATCTAAAAGGAGTTTAAAAGTTTGTATGGGAGGTACTTGACGGAGTACTCCAATTTTCCTCATCTACGAACTTAGCCTCACAAATTAGATAAAAGTGACACGTGCAAAATTTTATAGCGATAGCTCAAAGTATTCTCTTATATTATCTTTGATATGCCAATGCAATCTTAAGTTATCGTAAGCAATATATATAGGAGGTACTCCAAGGAGTAATCCGATTAAGCTTATACTCCCACATATTCTTTCAATTATAATATCAGTTATATAAGTAAAATTTGAAGTCTGTATGTATTATACAAACAATTTTAATCTGAAAAGAGTAAAAAATTTGTATGGGAGACACTTGAAGGAGTACTCCAAATTTTCTCATCTTTGATCTTAATATCACAAATCAGATAAAAGTGACATGTGCCAAATTTCATAGCGATATCTCAAAGCATTCTCAAGTTATCGTGCGCACGGACGGACGGACATGCTTAAATCAACTTTTTTTCCAATTATAAGCACTTCTGTGTAAATTCGATACAAGTGATACGCTTAAAGCCAATACCAATATGTTTAAAATTAAATTGTTTTATTTATTTAAAATTAATCTCAACAATACGAAAGAGTGATTAATTTTGTCACAATGTAAATGATAAAAATGATCGAGGCAACCAAGAATTTATCAAAAATTCGATACAAACGATCCGCTAAAAGTGCCAATATGTTTAAAATTAAAATATTTTATTTTTTTAAAATTAATCACACCAATACGAAAGAGTGATTAATTTTTATATGAAAGTAAGTAATGAATTTTTAATAGAGATTGTATTTTTTTAAATAAATTATGTATCTTCTGATTAAGATGAGTATTTAAATAAAAAATATTTTTGCGAGACTGCAACTAAATGCATATTATTAGTCACATTTTCTTATAGAGATTCAATAATACTAAAGAGCGCACCGATCGCATATGGCGTCATTACGATATTACTTTGTAATTTCTAATATACAAGTAACATCAAAAGTGAACTCAAATAACTATAAATGTAATTTATCAACTGGACTATATTAGGTTTAATCATAATTATACAGTTATAGATTAGAACATTTCAGTAGAGTGTTGCAAAAATTCTCACGCACTAAATTTGTTGTAGAGATGTTTAATCAACCAGTCGACAATCACGACATACTAACAAATTTTTTTTTTATCCTAGAAAGCCGCAACTGACATATGTCATGATCGAAATATTGGCGACAACGCGAAGATTTAAAAATAGTTGAATAAATTTGATGATAGATCCACCTCTTAAATACACTGTTACTAAAAATTATATAAGTTGCAAAACTTCAATAAAATATACAATAATAATTTAAATGCACTGATGAATGCAATTTTTATTTTTTTGCTACGGCGTATTTTGTAAATAAGACTTGGGAAATTTTAAATAGAGCAATGAACCAAAATCATTGAACTTTATTTTGAAAATCAACGGTTTTGATATTCAGCGTTTACATCGTTGATATTTTATTGTGTATGGATTGGTTCCGCTCAACCAATCAACAATAAACCGACTGGTTACACATTTTTGACAACAAGGAACAGTTTCCAACTATATAGTCCTCAATATCGGTGGATGTTAGAATTTTTTCTACGGTCAACTATGACAAACAATTCAACCCTGTGGTTTTACCAGGATGAATCCACAGCACATACTGCAAGAGACTCAATAGATCTGTGAACGGATATATTTGGCGAACGCATTAGTTCACGCACAATCGAAAATACTGTAAGTAAAATAAGCGCCCCCCCCACCACCAAATAGGTGTCCCGACATAGCGTATCAATACTTAATTCAATTCAAATTGGCAAAATATCAAGCAGAAGATGGATGTTATGCCTTGAAACTGGCGATCAAAATGGAAAATATATATAATTGCTACACAATGGAATGATGTAGGATAAGATATAAAAGATGAAAATCAAAATTTTTGATTGCTAACAGAGAAGTAAATAATAAGCAGTGCAAGCAAAAATTGATAGTTCCTTCCTTCGGCAGTTAAATACAGAATATTGACATAATACGGAATTAAATCAGTTTCTTTAAAAAAAACTATATTTCTAGAGAATGCCTAGCAATCACCTACCAAGTGCTGCTATTCAGTTGCATAATATCCAGTAAGTTTGTCCACGGCCCGCCTAACTTCAAACTTTTTGAATTTCGAATAAATTTTTTGAATCATCTACCCCAATACTATGTTTGGTCACAAAAAACATGCTCTATTAGCATTTACTGGACGCATAGTCTGTTTATCAGTATTTTAATTTATTCCGTAGCCAGAATGTAATTCTCGTCTGCCATTCCATTCCAGTCGATCGAAGCATTCGAGTATTAATTTAAAAGTTCATTCTAGCTGTCTGAGAAAATTATGCACTTACGTTATTTTTGCTCAATTTAATGACAAAATCAATGAAGATAAGTAACTGAAGCAATTGAGATTAGGGCTTACGTAAGTCTCCTAATAAGAAAAGATATTATTATATAATTATATATAGTAATGATGTGATACAAGTTCGAATGATCGCAAGTCGAATAGGTGATATGTCAAGGAAAGTTAAGTTCATCATATGTGCAAAGTTGTTTTTTTTTTTTTTCGGCACTATAAATCGGACCCTTTCTAGAGTTGGCAAACCAATGGTAATTGAGTAGCAGTCCATTATTATTGTACAACTCCTCGATTCATTCTAAATAGTAACCAATCATTTGAATTCTGTGAATAATGGATTCTACATATACATTAGAGGTCTGCATCTACAGTGTTTATATAAATAAACATTTCAGAGTGTCTGATGTTGTGTTTTAGAACTTATAATGATTGTTTTATACAAAATTATGTCAATTCTATCGATTCAAACAATGCGATATATTGACTCATAACGAGATCTTCTATGGCATCAGTTAATAAACGTAGAACTTTACGTTCAAGTAATGTGCTCCTTTTCATTTGGTGTTAGGAAATCGAAGACCATCAAGCGGCAAATGTATATGTCTTATTATTATTTTTTTTTTTGTGTCTAATCCACTAATTCTTTTCAGAACTTGATTCCATCACAAAAATATTTTCCAATCATGACATGTAAATTTTTAGTAATTTTTATAATATTTTATAGCCTATAATATTTGAGAACAATTTAATAAATTTTAAATGAGTAATATGTAAACCAATGGTTAAGTTTTTCATTTTTATGTTTCCATTAAAATATTATTAATTGAAGGTTGTCGGACTTTGTTATAAAATATGAGTATAAACTACGAGTATATTTCATAAATATATACACACATGTTTTTATTTATCTTTAAATTTTAGTAACAAGAATAAGACGATTTTAATAACATATGCATATGATTGCATGTGAATGCATCATACCACATTAATATTATTATTATTATTATTATTATTATACACCGGTTTGTTATTCCTTTTTATTATAGAAAAAAGAAGAAATAATTAAAATTACATTTATAATTTATTAAAATTATTAATTGAATAAAAAAAAAAAAAAAAAAAAATTTCAACATAAATTAAAAGTCATCGATTCAAAATAATGAAATCGATAAAATCGGCACAGATCATCGTAATTCAAGTATAATGCAGTTTATTGCATGTGCTCGTATAACTCGTAGATTATTATTATAAAATGCAAAATGCAACAACCACGTATGTACAATAAAAATATTTTGTAACATATATATTAATGATGACATTAATTATGTTGGCCGACTTTTTGAACAAGAATGTTATATTCACCTTAATTAAAAAAATTGAAAGATGTTATTTTATAATTGCTATTTAATTCATCATATACTTGTTTATAAAATGAATAAAATATGTAATAATCGCTTTTTGTGGTCACATTTTTTTTTTTAATTACTTTTCACACTCTCAAATATACCACATTGTATTAAAAGAATTAAAAACTTATATCGATTTAAATTTAAATAAAAAAAAAAGAAAAAAAAAACTACAAAGTCCTGGTTTTTGCTAAATGTTAGTCTGTCAATATATAATAGGATTACTTTATAATTCTACAACAACAACTAATATAATGAACAGTTAAAATATTTTTAGAATGATAAATGATAAATTTACGGACTGATAAGAACCATTAGTTCGAAACTCGAAATTCCAAATATATAAAATTTATTAAATTTTAAAATTTATTGAATAATTATGCATTTTATTTAAAAAACAGTCATTAATAATTGTATAGTGCATGAATTTAAAAAAAATGCAAAATTAAGAAAAAAAAAAAACAAAACAAAAAACAACCAATGACCTATGCGCCCACATTTGTTGCACCGGTTAAGATGCAATGCCAGATACCACAAGTTAAAAAATAAAAATTAATATAAAATTTAAAAAAACCAACGGAATATATAAAATTTATATGCATAATAATTTCCATTAACCTGAATTAATGATAAATTGAAAAATTAAATGCGTGTGATTAAATATTTCGATCATTTAAAAAGAAGAAAATTCAAAGAAAAATTAAATAAATATTTTTTAATTTTTTTATTCATTTAATTGTGACGTAAATTAATTTATATACACGAACGAGAATTAAATATACTTAAAATATATGTTATTTATATGCATATAATTATTATAAATTAACATATTAATTAACATATTAAATACATTTAAATATATATATATATATATATCAATAATGATTTATGTAAACATGTCTGAAAATTGATTAGCATCAGATTAAACCAATTTATGAATTAATTACTAATGAGTAATGACAATCGCAATTATTTTAATTTGAGTACAAAAAATATTATCACAGAATGAGAAGGCAATGCATGAATATTTATTTGGACGTATTTAAAATTAAAATCACAGTTTTATTTAAAAATCTGTATACAATGTCCTCTAAATGCACATTTTATCAATTGTCATGATTATATGAATTATTGTGCATCATCAATATCATTTTAAAACTTTTAACATAACATATGCATCTTTAATATTAAATATAATGAAGAGGTTAATTTACAACTCGACCAACTTACGGTGCTTAACATCCCCTCAATTAAATATAACTTCAACATGGAAGCACTATATATCCCACCGAAATACAACCTCAAAAAAGATAGTTATGATACAATTCTGCATCATCCAGGAGGCTGTAATATACATCGCACAGGAAAGCCAACATATTGGCGAACAGATAGAAACAAAATATCTGATGTCCTAGACTCTTCTACATTTCCAGAAAAATAGCAATAAATTTTATAGATATGAAGATAATTATGATCTAGACTCGGACCACTCAGCAACTATACTAACTCTAAGTGGAAAGACTGATCAAAAGACAAAGAAACTCCACAATAAAACAACGAACTGGGGCATTTTTAAATGTCAAATAAATGAAGAAATAGATCTAAATATCGATCTCTCCTCTCCACATCTATTGGAGAAAGCAGTATCTAACTTTACAAAACTGTCGCAAAATATGATTTGGAATAATACTAAAACTTTAAGCCATAAAATAACAGGTATGAATTATCCAATTGAAATCAGTTATTATCTACTGGTAAAACAAAAAAGCAAAATCAGAAGACAATGGCAAAAATTACGAAATTCAATTTTAAAAATGGAGCAAAACAGAATGACTCAACAGATCAAAAGATTAACTAAATAATTTAAAGAAAATTCAACTAAAAAATTCCTAAAAGACCTGACGGCTGAAAAATGTATCAACTATTCCCTCTGGAAAACAATCAAAAAATTTACTAAAACAATCATCTCTATTTCTCCGATCTTATTGAATAACAATGAATGGGCAAAAGATGACCAACAAAAGACATATGCTTTCGGTGAACACCTTGAAGACACATTCAAACCCAACGAGAATGCCAGCCCAGATCCAACTGAAACAAAACGCATCAACTTGGAGCTGAAAAAAGAAATTAAATATAACCTAAATGTTAAGAAATAGCCGGGATACGACCTTATTACTGGACAAGTCATAAAAAAAACTTGCCCATTAGGGTGTTTACAAATGCTTCTACGACTATTCAACTCAGCTATCAGAATGACACACTTCCCAGATTCTTGGAAGGTGGCAGAAATGATTATGATAGCCAAACCAGGAAAGTCACCAACTGAGATAAAGTCATATAGACAAATCTCTCTTCTTCCGATCATATCAAAATTATTTGAAAAATTGCTGCTTAAAAGGATGAAACCAATCATTGTAGATAAAAAAAACTACTCCCAAGTCATCAATTTGGCTTTAGGGAAAAGCACTCTACAATAGATCAAATTCATCGGGTAATTCACAGCATTGAAAAGGCACTTGAAGATGCAGAAATATGTTCGACGATATTTCTGGATGTCGCTGAAGCCTTCGATAAAGTATGGCACGTAGGACTAATATGCAAATTAAATAAAATACTACCGTTGCAACTAGTAAAATTATTGGACACCTCTAAAATCGACCTCAAAGAAATTCGAACCGGTATATCGCAGGGCAGTGTCCTGGGGCCGGTTTTATATCTACTATACACAGCTGACCGACCACAAACGACTAATGTAAATAATGCTACGTTTGCAGATGATACTGCATGTCTAGCTTTTTGGTTAAATGGCAGAAATATCAACGGCTAAACTACAAAGATCCTGTGAACAAATTGAAAGTTGGACAAATAGTTGGCGGCTAAAGCTAAACGAAACCAAGGTGATCCACATCAACTTCACCAACAAAAGACTGAAAAATCATCAAAAATTAATAAT
>JANSTX010024770.1:0-15330 GCA_027564355.1 Penthetria funebris | reverse complement strand
GTATAACACCTTTTCTTGACCGTAGATTCAATGTCGACATAATTTCAATATTTTTCAATATCAAAATGAAAAAACAGAGATCTCCGTCACTGTTTGCAATGCAATCAAAACAATCAAATTGTGTCGTATAATTGTTGTATATTAATGTTATTTACATAATAATTTTTTTTGATATGTATAAGATGTATATGAGTATAATGTGATGTTAATATATTATGTTATGTTACGTGTATTGTGTATGTGAAATGTGTCATCGTATCTAATTTAATTAATGTTCCTATACTCCTTCCCAATCCCCTAATGTCATTAGAAACTGGTTTTATAATCCTTTTTTCCAGTAAGAATCCCCAAATCCCCAAATCAATTACCTCCAGCCCATGGTAAGCATTTGCGCTTATGCAGTACTGTAATTTTAAAAATATGTACATTAAAAGCATCATGAGCACGATGCGATGTCAATTAGAAGCTAATTATTCTTCATAAAATTTAGTATAATAGCCGTAAGTTTTATGTAATAAAAGATTTAGGAATGAATGTAAAAATTAATTTCATAAATTATGATTCTTATGTCATTGTTTGTATATGGCTCACGTGAGTCCAAATCACCACGCTACAGTCACTCTTAACCATAATATTAAATTTTAGTGCTACCGATACAGACACTGACAACACGTACTTTACATCATCAATTGCAATACCTCCTACGATAAACCTCCGCCTGCATCTACTGGTAACTAACTTATCATAAAAAAAAAAGACTAAACGATCTCATTACGGAGCAAATGGCATTGACGATTCAATGAAATATATAGATATTGTCTAAATTTTTTTTTATATACTAAAGTTATTCTTTAGGTAGTGGATACCCTTTTATGTTCAAGACACAAAATAATTTTTTATTTGCTCATAACGATGGATCAGAAGGATATAAACGCAGGAATTTGTGCACATTTGATTTAAAATCCTGGATGCCGTTAAATTCGGAAAACACATCTTAATAACAAACACATTTTCACATAAACGTGACCCGAAATTTAAGCGAGCGACAAAATGTATATCCAACAGAATGATAGTCTTGTATTATGATGACATCTATAGAATTGCAATGATAATATCTATTGAAGGGTGATAGCGTCCCCACATTGCACCTATGCTGAAGAGAATCTATATGACCGATGATTTGTTTATCATCTATAACTCGAAATGCTCACCTCGGAATTCTGTCGATAAAACCAAGAGTGGTTGCCGCCTATGAAACATATGCTTATTTTTAATAGAGAGTAAGTTCGTCAATTTATGAATTCCTGATACTAAACCAGAATTTTGTTTTTTTACATGTGTTTAAATTTATAAAATATGTATTACATTTTGCGGTTAATCACATGTTTCTACATGTCTTTTTTATAGAGAGTAAGTTCGTCAATTTATGAATTCCTGATACTAAACCAGAATATTGCTTTTTTGTTCTGTTTAGTTAGTATTCAAACCCAGATGAATTGATCAATACATGTTATCAGGAGTACATAAATCAATACAATTATTCTAAAGTCAAATACATGTTTCAATTTATAAAATGTTTATTACTATTTTAGGTTAACCACGTGTTTTTCATTCGCAAAAACATGTGCTTTCTTTAAATTTCCCGTCTATGAAACACATGTTTATTTTTAATAGATAGTAAGTTCGTCAATTTATAAATTCCTGGTACTCAACCAGAATTTTGCCTTTTTGTTATCATCATAATTGCTTATGGATATACTATAATCATTATAATCACAATAAGACCGATGCGATGTAATTACGAAATATACCGTGTATTACTAACTGTATCACAAATATGTTATGTTTTACATAATAATGGATTTTCGAAATTGAAATCAAGTTTTTAAAACATCTATGCCCTCTTTGTTTGTAGACAATTAACAATTAATTACGCGAAATCACTACTGCCTAGAACATTATTACTCTCATAAGAATTTAATGAATTATAGTTGCATATCCTTTCGGAACTGAACCCAAAAAATCGTAATTGCTTGTTGTTAATGACAGAATTAAGAAATTATCATATGCAGGTACAGAAGAAATGTCTTGGCAAATCGGAATTGCGAAAATAAGGTAATGTCAGTCATTGTAATTGAACAATTTACAGCAGTGTGATCGTATTTTTATATACCTTCACAATAACGCAGATGTAATTGTAAGTAATTAAAAATGAAATTAAAGGATGACTGGTCACGTATTGCTTATTCTATATTAAATTTGATAACCACTACAATATCTGAATAACATATACCAAATGTGTCAATTTTACATATTAATATTTTTTTACAGTTTATGTTAAGAGTTGTGGTCGCAGACTAAACATTCATGACCAATCCCAAGTTTACGCGACACATCTTGTACCTTTACACATACGCTTGAGACTTTCCAAAACTGTTGCTGATCCAGCATCTGTTCTATGTTACTGTCACGCTACTAGCTAGAACCATCAGCATATCGGTGTTGTCACATGCGAATTATGACAAACTTCTTGTAGTTATTCTTTGCGATGAGCAATAAAGATCAGATGAGATTTTGAGATGGATAACTATTGCACACCACAACCACTTTTAAAGCAAGTATTTGTGTGCTGAATATTGATCAGTATCCATCTGTGCAACATGTTATACATGCAATTATTTATGCATGCTCCATTTTTGCAATTTTTGTTTTTCATGAAAAACGTTGGTTGGTTTATTTCATGGGTTTGAGATTTGTATTAGTAATCTTTAGAAGATGTATGTTATTTAAAATGCAAATATCTCGGAAACGGTTATAGATAGAGATTTCGTGTCTGAGGATGAAATATGTAGAAAGTCGTTGCGCATCTTTTGCAATTAAAATCGATGCTGATATCCTTAAATTTTGATACCAATGAAGCATACGTCACACGTCACATATATATAGTCCATGAACAGTAATATTTGCGATCACCTACACTTGAATGTGAACTAGAGTAAAGTCCAAGTTGTGTTCTAGATCAGTCCTATGGTATTTAAGCGAGTCATTTTATGGTGCTTGACCAATTTACAATGTGACAATGTTTTTATTAGTGGACTGACATCGAGTTGAAAATGAGGAACTAATGGAATTAGTAGAAACCACCAGAAATAAATCACGTTTAAAATGGATTTTATTATTTCCTTTATTTAATAAAATTTAAATTATAATACATAGTTAATAAATAAGAACCTCTTCTTTATATTCGAAGAAGAATAACATAAATTATGTTGATCACACGCATCATACTTTACAAAAATTAAATACAAAATTATTTTTAATTAATGAAAATAAATACAATAAACGTCTTACACAAAAAAAAAAAAAATTACTTTATTTTGTTTACACATACAGACTTCAATATATAATCCTAAATTTATAACTAAATCTTTCATTCTTTGTGTCACACAAAACTCACTAACATCACTCATCATACCGTGGTCAAATGCTTATAAAATATTTGTAAACCTATGAAAAAAAAACACAATCAGCCCTGTTCTACTGTTGCTGATTTGAAGCAACAATTACCCAATTTTCATCATTCGGTCTGCTGCCAGTTCTTATCAATTCTAATTGTCGCTTTAAGTTCGCTTCTAATTGCATAAGTGATTCCTGAAAACAAGCGAAAATTTAAATTTTATGCATTATATAATTAATCGTAAATTAATCAACTGTAATTCAATTATATTTTTTTTATTACCCTTTCCTGTAATTTTCTAGAAATATCTAATCTTTCTCTCTGCTGTTCAGGATCCATTGCACCTAGCAATTGTTTTCTATGTTCAGTTAAATATGCTAATTTTGTTTGTACCTATAAAAGCAAAAGAAAATTCTTTCAAATAACTTTTTTTAATACATGCTAATACCTCTAAATTGGAACTAAATAATAAATCAAACAGTAATTAGCTGTAACTTATTTTATTTACCTACTCAGACCAGTGAGAAAATGCATTTAAAGAACTTTGACATTTTTAGTATAAGAGGTGAAGTGTTAATGATAATATGATAATATAAGCAGAAACAGACAACGATAATTAAAGTTTAAGCACGTGAAAAATAACTGTCTCTACACGTACATTTCACAGATGAACACTTTCCAGACAAAGGTATAGGTCGTCTATATGACCTGTGATGATCTGCTGAGAATAGATACGAGTTACATCAGAACCAGATGATACATGCAGTAGAAGATTTACAAGAAAGATAACGGGAAAATAACGAAAAGCGTTTCTTAAACCAGTTTTCGGTATCTGCCATATTTTTGGCACAGTAAGTCATCAAAGAAATAACTTTTATAATCACAAAATAGTTAAATATTTAAGCCTTCAACTGGATGGTACTGATATGATAGACGATGGATCTTATAATCTTTCTGACAAACGGAATAGATTACAAAAATTATTAAATTAGAAACACTCTGCATGTTGCAAGAATATTCTAAAAACAAAAAACATATTGTCTATGAAGTGCTCAATAATAACATGGATCGCATACTACAGACCAATTCATAATTTAGAAAAATGAGAGCTTACCAACCATATTTTTTATGGAATATGTGATATAAGTTTCAAATTCATAGGGTAGAATCTGTTATACTTCCTGAAAAACTGATAAGTAATTTGTAGGTGGTCTGACTCTGATTTTCTCATCTAATTATTTATAACACTAATTTTATGATTATATCAATCAGAATGAGAATATGGGAATCGAGAAAATTAGGAATATTACCGAAGTGACATTGTAATTATTTTGTAGTATTTTGGTAAAAATTACGAAAATTTACGAAATTGATACGTCAAAATTGCGGATACTTACTTTTAGATATTCCTTAGCTAAATCTTTATGCTCTTCAAAAATTTGCTGTGATAATCGACTATTGGCATCAGGTGTTGGTGGACGTAAATGTGGTTCCAACATTAAATGTATTGAATCCAAATCTAATGCAGATTCATGATCTTTATTTTCAGGTGGTATACTCACTGGTGTTGGTTGAACTGATTTTGTTTCGGTCACTGTTAAACGTTCTCTGCCTTGATTATTGGCTGTAATTGAAAAAGATAAACAAATAGAAACTAGAAAATGTAATTTAACGAATTTTGTTAAAAAAAAAAAATTCTAACAATATTTTATTTTAATAATATGAATAAATTAAATTATTTATTCGGCCAAAACACGATGAAAAATATTAATTAATTGATTAGGTTAGTGGTAAATATGAACTAAAGTGAAGGTGCAGGACAGAAATCGTAAAAAATGACTGGTCAATGATTTTGAAATATATACCGTTGACGGAACTACTCAATGTAGTTAGACGCGTAAAAATGACACGACGGAAAATATTAATTAAAGAGGCTGGTTGTTCGTTGATGCAAGTTAGCACCTAGCACATACAGAACTTGATTTCGATAAGTAACTGTATAAATAACTAGCAAACTACAAGCTTAAAACTTGGATCACCAGTATCTGAATTTCTAGACAAGAGTGAAAAATTCCAAACCAATTAAATAAGTTAGTAGAATGATTCAATTCGTGAAATTAAAACGATTATAAATGTTGGCTGTAATTTAATTAAGTATTTGCCATCCAAGTTGTAACAAAATTAAATATAAATAACTACCAATTCATACGAGTAATGTCTGTAAAATGTCAATCAAATAATATGAATATCATTAATTGTCATTTTGTTTCGAGTCACTTTCAGACGTGAAAGACGTAGAATATGAGAAAGCAACTTGTTTGTATATTGCTTTTCTTATATATTAATAACATAGCGCCGTACGTGGGCCTGATACACAAATCATAAAAATACTTTAGAAATATAATAATTAATGAACTCGAGATGACCTCTATATGCTATTACGAAGAATTAGGACACTAAATAAATTTCTTCAATCCATTCAACTCGACTTTAAAACAACATGGTTGCATAGGGCGAAACGATGATAATTGGCCACACACACTATAGAGTGAGTAAATAATGCAGTGCAATAATCTTTACCTAATTTATTGGAGAATAAATTTTCAACTAGTCCACAAAATACAAGAGATACCCTATTTTCACCTCAAATCACACGCCAGAAATTACTGAGGAAATACATAGCTCAATAGCAAAAGTGAATATTTCATGATTAATTTCCATACTTTACTTAAATATGACAAATATTTATTTCTACAAATCTAGCATTTTTTAGTTTGTGTGTCATCTTACTATCACACTGATAAACTGGCATAATTATAGCACGACATATTGATGGCAGACTGACAGAAACACCTGGTAAACTGATATACTATCAGACAGAAATAACTGACAAAGTAAAAATAACAACCTGATACATTGACAGACAGGCAGAATAACACACATGATAAACTGAAAGACTGGCTGACTGCCAGACTGCGTTGTACTAACAAACTAACAGACTGATGGACCTTACAGGCTGAGTGACCTGGGAGACTGACAGATAGATAGACTGACAGGCCTGACAGACTGATAAACTGGCATAATGATAGCATGACATATTGATGGCAAACTGACAGAAACACCTGGCAAACTGATATACTATCAGACAGAAATACTGACAAACTAAAAATAACAACCTGACACACTGACAAACAGGCAGAATGACGCACATGATAAACTGACTGACTGACTGCCAGACTGCGTTGTACTAACAGACTTATGGACCTTACAGGCTGAGTGACCTGGGAGACTGACAGATAGATAGACTGACAGGCCGACAGGCCGACAGACCGACAAACCGATAGACTCACAGACTGGCAGACAAAAAGACTGAAAAACTGACAGACAGCCAAACAGAAACACCTGGTAAATTAACACAGTGACAAACTAATAAACTGATATACTAACAGACTGACACATTGGTATAGTAACACACTGATGTATTAACAGACTGACAGGCCGATATAGTAACAGAATCACAGAACGACATACCTTACAGAGCGACAGACTGACTGACTGACAGCCAAACTAACAGATTGATAGACTGACAGACTAAGAGATTGACAGACTGATAAGACTCAAAGACTGACAGACAGACAGATACGGACAAATACTGACAGACTGACAGATACTGCCAGACTAACAGATACCGACAGACTGAAAGCATTATAACAGAGGGAAATAACCGATAAAATAAGTTATTGTTTTATAATTCATCGTATGCTAAAAGTATTGTTCTACAACAGTTATTCGCGGCTTAACCGTCACCGTACTACTCGAATGCTAGTTAATATTGCATTACTAAAATAAGTACAAGTTAGACCAAAAACATCATCATCATCATCATCAGCAAATCAACTTTTACTGCACGCGGAAGCATAGGGCGTCAACGAACAACCACTATTTTTCACTTCACTTCACTTAATCCCAATACACAGGTTCCAGTCGCCTTAACGACTATTCTACGTCACGTTGTGTTTGGATGACTGGGTCTTCAAATAAATATTATTGATAAATAATAATAAATATTATTGACGAAAACTTGAATTTGGGACACGATGTTATTTGTCATCTTTCAAGTTTTGCAGCCATACAATAGTACCGATAAACAATTTGTTTTAAAAATGCGCGATTTTAGATGTTTTGAAATATGACTTAAATTTAAATGCCATTGAGGCTACTACAATACATAACTTTTTTGAAATATTTAAGAACCATACTATTTTAGCTAAGTTAGCATGAATTTCAGGAATGATAATGACTTTGACTGACAAAAACGGATATGATTTAGAACCGGAAATATTAGAACTAAAAACAAAATTAAATTCGCATTACACCAACTAAAATATGAACAAAAATACGATGGTAAGTGGCTGAAAATATTGCACCAAAAATGCTAAATGTGGGCTAAGTTACTGAAGGGCAATTTTTAATATGTCTGAGCACTGCTCAGATACCATTTTAATAAATAGAATAAAGAAGCGTGTGGCAATAATTATTCACGATTGGATCAATTCAGACTTAAAGTATGCGGAATGAACAGGCTGGTTTCAGACTTTGCATAATACTGCTTGGATCACATTAATACATTACGAAACATAGTCTACAATGACAAATACTATTATACATTATATGCGACGACTTCAAACAATTGATCGCTTGACAACAATCTTGATGTAAACAATTCTTAAAAGCAATGGAATTGTTTCGAAACTATATAATTAAGTAATGGCGAATCTAAGCGAAGCATGCATAAAAACCAAGTTTTCTTGTAGAAATTCTTAACATATTTAAGAAGTCATCATGCCATTATTGCATACAGTTGATGTACGTTCCGATGATGTATAAACCGGAGTATTTCATAACGGATGTATACATAACGATCATTTAAAGTAAATGTGTTTAACATAGTAAAATTCAATAAGAGTTGTCACAGAAAGCAGAGATTTTTTTTCGAACCTTATTTATTTTAGTGGGCGGTGCGTTACAATATCTACGTAACTATTTTCCAGAACAGGGTATAAGAGAGGAAATTCGTAACGGGTTTTTGCATAGAGTTTTAGAGTCGAAAAATATTTTTGAAACTTTTTTGGAACAGTATTTACGACTATTTTTCAATGCAAGTTACATAGTGATTTTCCAGATCAGTTCGATGTCACTATTTTCTAGCAACTACATTCTCGTAAAAATTATGGAACAAGGGTTTCTGTAAAGAAATTTACATTACTGATTTTACGTAATTACATTTATGAAACAAACTTTCTCGTAAAGACATTTACTGTAAAGATTCGATTTTTATTTTTATTTTTGATCATTCGACATGTACACTTTTAGTACTTAATTTCTGTGATTGTTTTTATTGCAACAATTTCTGTTTGCCTTGATTTTAAAATATTAATATGTTCATGAAAATTTTCGGTTCTAAGTCACTCATTTTCACCATTATATAGTTGCAATTTATGTACGCACACGGTCATACCTTGCTTAATTTAATCAATTTTTAAAATTATGCAAAAAACAATTATAAATAAATTCATTTAATAAATTTCATTACTGTAAATGATCCAATAACATCGAAGATTGTCTGGATTTGTTAACATAGTTGACGCTGATACTTCACACATTTTCATTCTAACTGGGGCTAATATTTTTATAATAATTTTAAAAATCGTTTTCACATTTAATTTTATAAAATATATTTGTTATAACACCATGTTTTTGTTAAGAAAAATAATTTTTAATTTCTGGTCACTTTATGTTGGTCGTGTCGTGTCTCACTATTTTCTAAAAAAAAAATCTGCAGTTACACACGTTAACGAGATAATCACAAAATTGATGGAATTAATTTAAAAAGTGGGTATCTTTTCTCTTTTTTTTTCATGAAATTTTCACTATTCAATAAAATTTTTCGGGATGTTTACAAAATACTTTTAAAATTGTCTATTGCTATTATTTATGATAATGTGAATGTTTTAAATGGACACAAGTTTTTTTTAAAAATTTAAGTTTCCTGGGCAGACGATGTTATCGAGTTCAAACCAAATAACGTACTGTTTCGTGAGTGAATTGAACAAACATTTTCCAATGATTCCGTTTTTTTTTTGTTTTATTTAGCATTTACTACCACTTCTACCCATAGAATAGGAATAGGAAAATATAGGAAAATTTGGAAAAACTTTATAGAGCGAAAGTTTTCATCGTGCCAAGAGTTCGTCATCAAAATTTACATAATATAAATTTGGTAGATATTTTCATAGCGATTTTCCTTCTTGGTGTTGAAATTTCCGCAAAATTAATGATCGTTTTAGTGAAAAAAAAATTTACTATATTTTCTTATAATATATTCATAATAGTCTTGTCACCATCATCATCACCATCATCATCCATTTGTGGTTCACTTGACGGTCAGCTATTTGATTCTCGGTTATTCTCGTTAGAAGAATAACTTGTGTATGTTTATTTTGCAGCTTGACGTTATATATCTTTATACACACTTTGAGCGATACAACATTTAAGAAAATTAATTTCATTTTTCCTCTTCTTCACATCAAAATTTTATTTATTGTTTTGGGTTGGCCAACTGATGAGTAATTCTATGTTTTATGTAAAGTGGTTAAAAGGATTTTCTTTTGGCATATTATAGACATTTTATATAAGCATTTTTGTATTTTCAGAAGAAAAAAAAGCAGAAGAAGAAGAAGTTATGTCTATGTCTATACATTTTTCAACGTATTTTCTTTATGAATAATATTATAAGTCACTAATATACAATAGAAACATATACGTATGTGAGCTCTTATCCAACTCAAAAGTATGCTATTTAGATGCACTCAGCACGAATGCATTTTTTTTTTTTTTGTCATTTACATCAAACCTCAATCTCGACACATATAAGAAATATTGCAATTTTTGTTGACAAAATGACGTTCTAATAATCATGTATTCTATTAACAAAGAAATTCAAAATTGTTTAAAATACCATCATGCTATTTAACGCAACTTTACAAGTCTGTGTAATGGCAAATTATTTCGTTCAATGAAAAAGCTGCTACAGTTCATCTACCTTTATGGGATTTGTATCAGGCAATCATAACCGCTAGTATGTATTTGTTGTGATATCGCGACAACGGTTAAAGAAACAGCTTTGCTGGCAGATTAAGAAAGATGAAGTAGTAACTATATTATTGATATAGGTAATTCCGGGAACTGTAATGTATAGCAAGAGAATACACATGTGTTCCAGAAAAAGAAATACTATCGGTTAAAAATTTATTATATTTTGTATATACACTACTCTAACATTTGTAATAATAATTTTTCCTGTTAGTCATTCTATCGTCAGCAAAAATTATATGTAGTATATCTTTGAATCAAGCTATCATTAATGTTTTGCCAAAAAGAAATGAACTTGAAAACACATAGTTACTAATATTTAAGACAGAAAAATGAGGTTATGTAAACGATTTCATAATTATAACCATAAATATTTCACTGTATACACTAAAATTTTCATCTCTTATCGAATTTTCTAAATGTACAAGTATATTTATACCAGTAATATACTTCCAATATAAAAATCAGATTTGAAAATGAAAATTTAAATGAAAAATTAATAATTTTTACATTTATTTTGATTTTTGGTTATTCGCCGCAATCTGAACGGCTTAATTTACAGATAGACACAAGTGGCGTGAAAATATTTTTAAAAGCAATATGGAAAACATAGTTTATTTAAAACTATACAAAACACTCTTTATATATATACACGTATATTTAGAAAATGTATTTTGAGTCATAATATAATGGGAAAAGGCTGTTTAAATAAAATGCTACTATAAAATAAAAGAAAAATAGCTAATAATTTAATGAAATAACAGCAAATGTTAACGAACCAGTGATTAATAAGCGCGTGCCATTTTTAAATTAGATTTATTTACGTACATATTGGTGAAATAGAGTCTATATGTGGTAAAAGTATAGTAGCTCTAAACTTGGACTGAGTACGTTTATTTAATTGAAAAATGCATAAATGTTTCCGTCGAACTCGCTGCTGTCATTCATAAATTGTTTATATAGTGTATAGTTATTCAATTTGAAATTTGAATATCGCAACACTAATTTTTCCCCTTCACATTAAAAATGTCATCAATAAAATAACTGAGGTACTAGAAGATGGAAGACCATTAGAATTTCATCATCGTTAGAATGTTTAAAATTAAGTTATGGACACATTTTTATCAAAAAAAAAATGTTCTTTTCAATGAAAAAAAATATAAGACAAATTCTTTTTTGTGTCTTGAATGTGTACATATGTGGTTCTACAACTGATTTACAATTTATTAGAACCTGTGTAAAATCCTTGTTTCTAATTATAATTTTATGGAAAGCAAACTTATCATATTTAATAATTGTGTAATAATCAAACAACAATTGTAACTATACATTTAAAGTAATATTAATGTTTTAAAAAATATAAATTCGTAATTTTTACGCTAAACTTGATAACTTTTATGAAACTTCTAGTGCAACGTCACACTTAATAAAATTTTCATATTAGTTACGTTTTCTAGTACTTCATTTGGTTCTCAATATCTTCACATTAAAAGGAAAAAAATCGTAATCTAGAAAGTTCGTCACTTAGACTGAAGCGAATATAGACATATTAGTAATCGTAAAATATACGGCGCTTTGACATCGAAAAAATTGACAGATTATATTATTGAGACAGATGAGTGTTTTCTTTCACAAAATTATATATTCAGAAAACCACATTGTAAAGCGTTGAAACAAAAGACCAGCTAGATTTAAAGGTCAAATAAATTTTAGAACCAATCATTCAATCTGCACTATCTAAACCATAATGGAGAGTAATAAAACTACAGCGATATCGAATCTGCACTATCTGAACCATAATGGAGAGTTAAAAGACAACCTAGAAAACTTCTATCATCGACCATCTATAACACGAAACAAAACAACAATTGCGGGAACGAAGAACTATGTGTTAATTTTTCGATGAATTTATTATACACATACACACTAAATCTAAGACATCGCATTCATTCTGCATTCCTTTTCCAAAATAAAATACAAAATAAACAGAAGTGATCTAAAATCATCACCATAACAAGGTACATATAGTCATTTTTACAGGAGGTACACGTGAGTGTCAATCACCAGTACTTTTCTAATTTTATCTGTAAACTATCGCCGACAACTCTTCCCAACAAAACGAGAGTATAAATTCAAATCGACGCCGATTATTTAAATTCAGATGCCATAGCTTAGACTACTTTAATAAACTACTACTACGTAACTACTCAATGAACATTAGTCAAAACTTCGAAGTTAGAGTGAAGCGACTATACAACAAATTTGTAGGATTCTGTATCAAGTTTTGGCGAAATCATCTAAAGTGCAATGAGAAATCAAGCGGTGCTGATAATTTTTGCATCAAAAATAACAAAAGTGGATTTGGGTAACATCACAATTTGTCCTCGTATGATATTTTGTACGTTCATCAATTATGAATGCTTTTATAATACATATTGAAAATACATTATCTGTCTCCGGTGTAGGTATAACATAAATGTGAGTCACTCGACACGTATAACATAAATGTGAGTCACTCGACCAAGCGCTGACTGAAATGTTTCCATATTGTCACTTTTTTCAGTGACTCTTTACCACCAAAATACATAAATGAAGTTTATCGGATATAATGGCTAGTATGTATAGCCTACAGTTGCATAGCATAATCGATAGAATGTGATTTTGTAGAAATTGTTGTCAATTGCGCTTTATTTGGCAATATCGAAATCTATTGGAATGTCCAGTGTTAGAAACCAAATTGGTTAACGAGCGGAGAGTGCTTTTTTGCAGTTACAGCAGATCAAACTATCACAGAATTAGATTTTTATCAATGACCTTGTCCATCAACTACACACTATAATACTATAATTTTATTTGATTACGTTTCGATTAGTAAAAATTTTTAGAAAATTCCAAATTTTCGGGATCATTGCGTGTAAGATTTTTTTGTACTTTCTGTGTTTTATATACAGAATTTAAATTTAAGTTCAAATGCTTGAGTTGGACGGACACAATCAGATTATATGACAATTATTTATTTAAGTCTAAAACTTTGAAATTATTTCTGAAAATGATGCTATTTTCCGGGTGATAAATCGTACTCGTACTTTCCGTGTTTTGCATAGTGAATTTAAATTTAATCTCATATGCTTGAGTCAGACAGACATATTCCGATTTTATGATTTTATGACAATTATATTGCGCTCTGAAAGTGTATTCCTTTGCATTCGAGTATAAAACTTTCAAATTATTTCTGGGGATGGTGCTATTTTCATGTGTTGACTTGCATTGCGGCAAAGAAAACTTGGTCGATCTAAATTAACGTGACGAAATAGAATCATAAATCAGATTAGTAATAGCGGTGAGATGTGCAGTGAAGTGGTACTGACATTGAATTGTGAACAATAGTGACTGTTTGTTTATGCCTTGTGATCCTCTGTGCGGAGTGACGGTTGAGAAGATGATTTAAGTAACATTATGAAAAGTATTACAACGTTAAGTAAATGTAAATAAAATATTGAAATATATTTCTGTTTTAAATAGCAATTTTGGTCGAAATTAAAGCCAAATTATGAATTTCAAACAAAACATACACAAATATCTGACAGACATTTCGTTTTCATAAAAAAGTGTCACATAACATTATTTACACTTGTGAATTTTGGCACAGTTACAACTGACTAATTCAAATTGATTTAAGATAATTACAAAAATAAGTATATACAACTAGCAACAAATACTATATGATATATACATAGAATACATATTTATAGTTATATGCTTGTTTAGATACATTCATAGATTATCATCACATTATAGTCCGACTGATTTCACAACTAGCATTATAGGTCCCTTCCACACTTTTACTCAAATTGTTCGGTATCATAGCATACAATTGTCCATAATAGTCAGTGTTACTGTTAACAAGTGATTTGAGCATATCAAGGAATGATTCCTTTTCAGAGTTATGCGAATGCCGGTCATTCAATATATTTTTTTTCTCGAATCTGGTTGGTTCTGCGTTCTCTCAACATTGTCTTTCCAAAAATGCCTTCTGATGGTTCTTGTCCATCTTACTATGTCTTAAATTTGAAATTCATCTCGGATATCATCACTTGTGATTCTATTTGTGAGTGAATGACTGATGATTGTACGTAAGGTCTTCATATCTGTTGCCCTCATAAGTTGTTTAGTTCTGGATATAATACTGCGAGTTTCCACTGTGAGTTATGTGATCCATCCAGTTTGTGAAAAGTTTCGGAACAGTTTCTCCGATCAGTTTCACTGTCCTTCTTAAATATAGGTATTGTTATACTAGTTCTCTAATCTGTGGGTATCTCAATACGTTCAAGTAATTTATTGAACAGTTTAAAAATCTCAGCAATTATGTTATCCCCACTATATATTTCCGACACTCATTTGAGATATCATCAATATCGGCAGATTTTCTACTTATCCATGTTTTAATTGCATGATCAATCGCAGATGTTAGTGGACATAAAAATTATTATTTTGAACTCTGTGTCATGTATCATATGTCTCAAAAGAAACTATTCTGTGTAGGTAAATATATTCTGGAAATGCGTAACCAATGATTCAGCAGATACGGATGAGTTTTGGGTATATTTATTTACTGGTTTCTTTCTATTTCTTATCTTCTTCTTCTTCTTCTTCTTCTTCTTCCTTGCCTTTTTTCTTATTCAGGGTCGGCCCTCCTACTTCTCAATCTATTTCTCCACAAG
>JANSTX010024769.1:0-31508 GCA_027564355.1 Penthetria funebris | reverse complement strand
CGACATCATATTGGTGGTCTGGGTTAGGATCAATCCAAAACTACCCTGAGGATTCTAATCAATATTTTAAAATGTCGTCCATGAGCTATTTGACCAATTTTAGATTCACCTATCTTCGAATTGGCAACGATAATAATAGTATTTAAATTATTATTTCCTGATCAAGTACTTACTGTACATCTAAATTGCAGTATTTACTTACAGTACTTACTGTGCATCTAAATTGCAGTCTTCTTTGAATTTAAGATAAAATAGTATACTATGGTGTCTATTTAAAAACTAAATGAATTCCACTAAAGCTAGGTTGATGTAACATTTTTTTTAACATTAAAATCTGGGCACAATACAATGTAGATAATTCTACAAAAGTTCTCAACGACCACCATATGGGTTAATACAAGGTCAATAATTAGCACTAAATCAATAATTCAGTTCAATTTTATGTTTGATTCAAACTCAGGTCGTCAGAAAATAACAGTGTTATAGTTAATTGGAACTTTCAACACATTATCTGAACGTAGTTTTTCAAGTTATAATTTTTATAAATAGAATGCCAGTAACAATTAGATTGCCAGAATAAAGAAGGGCATTATGCTTGGAATTGGTTCTTTATAATATTACATGTCGTCTATACAATCATTCGCGAATAGAAAATCCTATTCAGAATTTATTATTCTGGTAAATCGTTAAATGCCATAATACTTTTATATATACATCTTAATATAAAATGAGAACTATATATTTATATTACAGAGAGTTAAAGACATATATGAAGCTATTGCTATAACTACAAAGCGTTGTAATACAGAATGTATAAAGAATAGATAGAACATTTCATTATATATAATATTTGAAACATTTCGTATATATGATTTAATATTTGGAAAACATGACAATAGGCACAGATTCATTATGAAATTTTCATCTATGTACTACGTATAGAATCATAATGAAAGTCATATCTTTTAGAGTATCATGACCATAACAATCATCATTACATTCTTATAGTATTTTATTCATGTCATATACTTAATGTTTAATTTCTAGAGTTCATGGTACAGATCATTTAACACCATTAGTCACAAGATTAAAAATTACTAGTACATATTTGCAGATATATTATTTGCTGTACATCACCTAATTCCTGCATCATTGTATTATAACACTTTTTGGATATACCATTTTTTTTCTATTTTGTGCACAACTCTGCATATTTGAAATAATTTCCGTGAAGTTCTGTAAACATCGTAAGGCACTCACCATTTTATTGAACAATATTGTACAATCGAGCTTTAATTAATCTTTAATAAGCTTTTTCTGTGCAATTTTGACTGTAATAAAATAAGCTTGTAGTATAACAGTTTTAAAAATAATCATAATTATTTTATTATAGAAATGTAATTCGTACTGGTTAGTTTTTCACTGATAACTGGTTTTGTGGATTATTTTGTGATTGTATAATGTACAGTAAAAATTATAAAGATTGTGATTGTTACACATCAGTGTAAAACTAACCATTCTGGTTCATATCACAAATACCATGCACACTCATTTAAAATTATCAATTAGTATTGATAGAATCAACCTTTGCATCTCCCATACAAAATCAGCCTCTTTCTTTTTAATCAAATTAAGACTTGTGATAATTGTTTACAAAATGGATCTTTGTCATCCATAGATGCTTCTTCAGTTGGTACCAAAACTCTGTTTATAAACCAATTCCAGCACTGTGATCCAGAAATAAAATAATAAATAAAATAAAATAATAATAATAATTAGGTTGATTATGATGATTATGATGATAATGATAAATTTGTAAATAAATATATGAATTGACATAATACAAGTAGCATAATATTTTTAAGGCATATTACGTTTTCTTCTTGTCGCGACTTACAGTTAAATCCATTTAACCAGTTTTTCCAAAATATTTTAATCCAATAAATGCCGTTGAATACACAAACCAAATAAACACAAATAAATAATAATAAAAAAGGAAACGACTATAATGCGAGTTTAAATGAAACATTGGATGTGCAATGTTTGTCTGAATTTTCTATTTTTTACTACATTATTTTTGGTCGCAATTTTACATCCCTCTTTTAAATCTCATACAAATCAATGATGAGGTTAATATACATATATGGGTGTCCATATTTTACGCAGCAATATCCTTTGCACTAAGAATTTGAATCAATGATTTTTTATTATCAACAAATCCTTAAGACATGTTAAAAAAGAAACCAAGAAAATGTAATGTATGGCAATATTGACCCTACTCAAACTAAAGAAAATTTATGTTATAATGGAAAAAAAAAACTTGTGTTATACTTTTTATACCATACCCAAGAGGATCATTTTTATTGTTGGCAAGGAATATAGGAATATAGTCAAACTACAAATATTCAAATGTAAAAGAAAGGAAAATGGAAAATTTTGAAGATTCAAGTGTGTAAAGCAAAATGCTTAAATTGGATTGATGGTTTTTACTAAATTGAGAGATTATTGTTCATATTATTATAGATTATTCAAACAATTTGATTTTATTGATTGATAGAAGATAGGAAATGGAATAGTTTTTAGTGCTGTTATAAGTTATTTCGAATATTGGCCTTATAAGATGTTTAATAATAGCATTTATGTGTTACAAAATCAGAATCATAGCATTTTAAAGCTGTTGATGTACACAGCATCATAATATCATCATCTTTACTTGGCAAAATTTGGGATCATGTTTCCTTAAAACATATTGGTTGAGAAACCTTGATGTTACTCGGTGATTGCATTTGTCACAAAAATCATCATCATCATTAGCTAAATTTTTGTTGATTGCCAAATCCCAATTGTATGCATCTTTTACAACATCACCATGTATTGCTAATTGCTAACAATATCTTCTAAAATATTAGAAACTCGTTTTCAACGCACTCTGTTTTCAATGTATCAATTGTATATTAGTTTTGTCTTTGAAACATATTAATCTTTAGGCCAATCTGTCCCTCAACTATTGCTCAAGTTTCAGTCCCATATGTCTTTATTATTTGATTATATGATTAGTGTTAAGTCCTGTAACTATTTTATTTAGGGATAGACAGATTGAAATGCGTACCCCTAAATGGATGTATCTTTATTATTGATTTCTGTTCATCTAAAAGTTTACTGAAAAAGCTGTGTCTCGAATTAAATCGTACGTCAACTTGAATTTGTTTATCAAATGTTTCAATATTATACAATTTAAGTCAATTCCGTTTCTGCATTTGTTTGGGATGCGGTGCATTACAAATTATGACATATAATTTTAAATAATAGGAACGTATGCATCGAATACAGCAATGCAATGGATGTTATAAATATCAATAAGTTTGCATACGAGTAGTAATTCATTTCAATGATTCTTATTGCAATCACGTTCGATATTGTAAATGTTTATTTCTATGCAAATATTTTCTACCGGAGAATTTTCTATTAAAATTTGTATGAATATTTTTAGATTAAACCTTAACATTATGCCTGTACATGGAACCTATATGAGCTAAACGATATATAGTTTATTAAGCATCATATCAACCTTTAATACACATCCGGTTATGGGTTGTCAACGAATAACGTTTTGTTGTAATATCTTCACCACACTCACCGCTGAGGATCTTTGGGTTCTATCTTCTTCTTTTCGATATGTTTCATCGATTTAATTTTTTCGTCACTAAATTACCTGTGAATGAAAACTTAGTTTCATGGAATAATGGCATTCGTCACCTCATTTTTTGAAATATGCAACTTGTGATGTTTTGAAATGTGCAACAACTGATAGTCTCAATTCATAACAATTCATGGGGCAGAATTAAACTAATGTTCAATTTTACATCAACCTATGTTGTTATATGTACCTGCCCATACTATATGTCGCTCTGATGAAATTTGAATATTTATTACAGATCGAATAGAATTGGGATACGCTAGAATTTCTCGTGATTATAAAATGAGCTGACATTTAATTAATAATTTAACCAAATCTGTACTAAACGATTTGTGGTGACATATTTCAGATAGTGGAGTCGACTTCAATATTTGTACAGATGAAAAGTCGACTTCAATATTTGGACAGATATTCGTCAATAGACGGTTATGATAAAATAGATGTCAAGTTATGTATATAACAAGTTCACAAAATGACTACTGTTTAGAGTCGGACAAGTGTTTGACTTAAAATTTTCAAAAATCAAATGGTGCATATTTAAAATTTTCCAGTCAGTGGTATTTTTTGAAACGCACATTACTAGAATCTCAAGAGCAATAGAAGACTCGGTAGTACAAGAACAATGTTACAATCATCTATCCATAAAGTGAATTGAAGGATGTTGATGGGCGTAGACAGTTGCGTCAAATTTAAGTAAAGATCAACATAATGGTGATATCTTATAGATTAAGATGAATAAATTGTCAATTAAATTTTTTTAATGAAAACTGGACGTCTTTACAGCTGTATTTACGATAGAGCAGCTTTTTCCCCTCATTGCCAATCTAGAAAATGTGCAATTAACTTGCATCAAAGTAGGTTTTAGTGTTTAGATTAAATTAATCAATAATTAACAACATATACCAATTGAAAGGACTGCATTAAAAAGGTGTTGGTATTGAACTACGAGTAGCAGCATGTTGTCATTATTTTCAGTTTTTTGGTTCAAATAACATAGCATGGCAAAGTACAAGTATAGTTTAATTTATGGTATCGACCATATTACATGTTCTGGCACATTTCCATAATCAGAGAATATTGTAGAATTTAAATCTAAAATGGGACATTAATTTATACTCGTATATAGACAAGTTAGTGTATGTATACAATCATTTGTATAAGGAATAATAAACACAAGCAAAATTTATAATTTTGTTTGAAAATAGTGCACTTATTGTAGGACCTTCATGAAAAAATACGTAAATTAAAGGTATAATTAAAGTACAGTATTTTCATGATATCATCATTATATAATTTTAATTAAATTTTATGCTAAGATATGAACATATAATAATAATAATTATTATTATTATTAACCCTAACAAAACTCATATTATTCCTAATAAAATAAATAAATCTATCGGCTCTTATCTGTAATACTAATAATAAATCAAATTAAAAATGCAATCTTATCAATTAACAAATTATTTTTATTGTCATCATATTAATATAAGTCGGTGATATTACATTTTGATTAACTGGACTAAAGTGTTCAGAAATAGTTAACGAATAACCGAATTCATGACGATTTTTCTGTCACTGGCGACTAAATATATATTATCACTGTTCATGAACTACGAATAATTCGTATACGATCAGGAAATACTTAGTTATATGCTGAATGTTTACCGAAAATAATTAGACTGTGTTTGTGATCACTATCATTGTTCTGCATCCTTATTCTCATATTTATGTATCTATTCTTTTATTTGCCAATGTGAAATGAGCGACTATACGAATCGTTTCTTCTTTGTTTTGGTGGGAGAGATGCTGTTTAATTAATTACACTATTCTCTATCTGTAGTCAATTCATTGGATTCTCTATGTCCGTTAATAATCACACAGCTTTTTTGTTCTTTTCATAGATTGTGCACATTTTATCAGTGCCAACACCAATTAGGAACATGTGATTTGTTATCACAAATATTAGCCTATAATAATTTATTTTTGTAAGTGTTAGTCGATTTGACCTATGTTAGATTCTAAACCAAAATGTCACCTAATTTTGCCAACCTAAGTCTTCCGAATTTTCTTTCTAGAGTAGTAGACAGTTTCCAACAATTATATATACTAAATTTTTTAAGTTTATATTTACCGTTATTCATAAGTGTGATATGTGTGTTTTGTTCTGCAAATATGACTGCTTCACTAGGATGAAAATATGAAATTTTAGAACTAGAAACTTGTTGGTCATTACACCCATACAATGCATATTATGTTTTAGGTATTTACAAGATCTTTCTGCAATTTTTTATGTTCTAACTGTACAATGTTTGAGTAGTATTTCAGTTACCTTTAGATTATCTAGCTGCTGAATTGTATATAGGATTCTGCAATGCCACTTATATTTTACTAATCCATTAGCATTTGTCATTTATTGTTCTCTGAACTAGCTTTCACCAATTATTCCAAAATACAGTTCGCTGCAAAGATCTTATGTAATACAATTTTCGTCTTTATTTTAATGTAACTTCAAGAATTTTTTTAAACTTAAACAATAATATAAAGTATGCAATTAATTTATTGCATTCAAAGTTTCAAATTCTCAGCAATATTTAATTATCTAATGATAATGATGTGGGTGGGTATTTTAAATTGTTTTCATTATTTATGTAGTCATAATATTTGCGGGAAAATTTCCGCCATAAAGGACATTCATTCGAATGTACGTAAATAGTCCACAATTATTGCGTTTGATTGACTTTGGTTTCTGTTTTCTGTATTTAATGTGGTATTTTTTCTGTTTTATTTTTATAACAACATTTATATGATGTTAGGGTTTTTTTTTTTTTGTATACGTTTGTTTGTTAGCTTTTAAGTTTAAACAGAAAGTGTGTACAATAAAAGTTAAGCTTTAACATTTAAGTACTACATTGTCACCCCGCTGATACATCCATTAGTGAAAAACATCCCATTATAATAAATATAAAAAATAAAGAAAGAAACATAAATATATAAAGTAAGTATTGGTTTTAATGGTTATCATAAATTTTAATAAACTTCTGTTTCTTGCCAAATGTTTATCTAGAATTTAACTGATCGCATTAGTTTCTTCTTTGTATTTTTATTATATTCATATATAATAACAAAATTATTTCTTGCAAAACAGCTTAATTCATTGATTACATAATGGCGAATAACATTTCCCATTCATTCTCATATTTGTGTTTAAATTACTGATTACACATGTTAGAAACATCGTATGATCATAAAGCTTTTTCTTGACATAATCTTTATTCACCTCAATATGTTTTGAATTTGTTCATAAAGCTTATCGATGCTTTATGATAACAACGAAGAATGTAAATGCAAATAAGTTCATAAATCAAATATTAATTTCATTTGCCAGAAACTAGGAAAAGGTTGTTTACAACATATTTAGAATAAGTTCATTCAAGTGTTTTGGTTTTTTTTCCAAAATAAAACTGATATCTGCATTTCCACCTTTGAGTTGCTTCAATACAAATTTAATTTAATATCCATTTACATTATCGGGTATTATTAAAGGATTATATCATAATTACAATAAGCGATATATTCCTTTGTAATGATTTTCAGATAACATCCCATAAATAGAGTAGATATACTTTTGCTAGTTTAGCTTATATATCTTCACTACTATTGTGTTTCTAGCGCTTATCGTCATCATTATATCGACATTTTCAACCAACTGGGTATATAAGAAAAATAAAGTTACCATTCACGTGCATGTAAAGTTGGATTTAGTAATCTGCATGTTTATCGGTCACTCCATTCGTCAGCACAATAGTGGTACATTCTATTATGTTTTACAATTTTGCAAATTATTAAAGATAAAGTTGTCTTATTATAGTTTCTTCATGATTAAATTCAGGTCCCATATATTTCACCTCCGTAGAACCTTTACATAACTTAGTGTTGCCATAGGCTGCACTACATTTGTATTTATCCAGAGGTTCGACAACCACTTATATTTTTCCAATAAAGTATAGTTTGATACTTATTATAACATACGATTATTATATATAATTACATAACAAAATTATGGTATTGTAAAATATATATATGTAAATTTTACCAGAGACAAATTTGCTTTATTAAAACTTTATATCTCCACTGTATATTTTATATTCGAATGTGTACATCTTATGCTGATAATCAGATGATTAATTAGTTTTCTTATGTTGTTTTTAATTGAGGTGTATTTTAACTAATTTGCATAAATCATTATTTATATATATATTGTACAATATAATTAAATTATGAATATGTTTCCGTTCTTTTTTTTTTTTCTTGTATAATTATGTGAAGTCAAACTGCTATTATCTTAAAGCAAATATTGCATGCCTCCCTTGAGATGTTAATCTTAAAGTGTATTACAATAACTTGATAAAATTAGGAAGTATAAATATAAATACATTGCTTAATTACATCATCTTTTAAACCATAATATAGGTGCTGTTTTCAATATGTATATACGATATGGTCTATGTCTATGGAATGGAAACCCGAAAACGATGGAATGAAAGCTGGACGTCCGTCGATTTGAGGATAATTTCAAGTGAACATAGGTCAAAATATTACATTATGACCAAATTTTCCCGTTAGCATAGAAACTTTACCAATTAAATTTATATAAAAGGGTATATTATATTACAGTGTAGGGATGTTTATTTTTAACACATAAAATTTAAACATACTCGTAATTAATTCAAATTATTATTTGTAATATAATCGTAAATTCAAATTTACAGGAAAAGAGTATTTTTTCTATTTCTGCATAAAATATTCATTTCTGTCAGTATCAATTATATTATTTTCACCCTTAACAAATAATAAAAAATATTAATATAAATGAGTTATCAAAATATGAAGGAAAAATGTATGAGTTATTTATTTATTCAATAGAATTGCGTTGTCTATGTGTACTATATATAGACAATGTTCAACATACATAACAGCGATTCAATTAATTAGCATATACAATTTGGAAGGTTTCATGGTTATGTAAATCATTTAAGCTTTTTATAAGCCCCAAATTTTTATTACAATCGCCCGAAGTGACCAAATGGTATCTATGTTGTGACAATGGGCACTCAAATTTAAATATTATAGCTGACATAATTTCAATAGTGTTATTGTAAATTGTTCGATAGCATAGGGCCCTTGATGAACTTGCCCTGGGTTATGAGCGCGAGTACAACTTTCATCGATTTAAAGATAATTTTTTAACACAACTAAACTTAGGCTTCTTGACTATATGAACCGTTTCTCTTTTGACATATATTGTCGTACAAGTAAGCCGTTTTTAGATTCGGGTTCATGTCCTTGGTATACATTTTAAATATTGTTTTAATTTAATGTTGCATAACTTATTGTTTGTTCTTACAAAACTACAGAAAACAAACCATAAGGAAAACAAATCGATACTTGCCTATATTTGTTTAATTTTCTAATTTATAAACCAGGAATGGGATATGAATATATGATTTAAGAATTTTGTACCAGAATTTCATCTTACGGTAAACAAAACTATTTGCATGAAGAACAAAAACGACAACAATTTTATTTTTGAAACAAACAACAAAATAAAACCAAAACAGAATATTTGTTTCCAAATATTCCCATGAGATGGATTTTTAATGTCCTGAAGGAATTCTCGGAATGGTTCAAATATAAAGATATCAAATGCATACAGCAATTTACATTGGATTTTATAGAGCTGCAATAAAAAATTTGTGTTGTTAAAGGCTATTATACATTACGACGGGAAAATAAAAATATAAAATAGCCCTTATACTATTTAGAATATAAGATTAAATACATCTGCTTCTAAGATTAGATGATGTTCTCAAAAATGTTCCTCTTTATATGAATATTTCGTATTATACTATTTGAATAAAGTTCCATATATTCGTTGTATAAACCTATCGACAAAGAGATTCCTTTTTACCTTAAAAAAAACACGTTTTGTTCAAAAATTTGTCATTCTGTTTTCGTTTTTAGGGGTGCTTTTTCATATTTATTATTATTTAATCTCGTTTTTTTTTTTGTTCAACAATAACGGTTATGGCTGAATTTTGGTTTAGAAAATTAAATTCCTTTCAAATATAGAGAAAATGTATATAATTTTTAAAATGATAAATTTATTTAATTTCTCGTTTTCTTTCCTTATTTTCTCTATTACCCGATCCAAATAAATTTTTCATGTTTTATACAATAATATTTTTCGTTTTTTTTTTCTTTTTGCTCCTCTGTGTGTCTGCTTTTAATTTCTATTGAAGTCACGGGTCATTATAAACAGGAGCAACACAATGATGAAGAAATATTACATAATTTCCCGATTGTGAAAGAAAATCAATTGTGGAATATTTTTCATATTTCGTATAATAAGTAAGTCGTCAGTTAGAATTTCAATCCACTTAGAATCTGAATCTGAAATTGGACAGATATTTATTTTACTTTAGCTTTTAATAGACTATGTTATGTGTAAAATCATTATTATTTTAATCTGCTCTCCACTGGTATGACAATGTATATCTGTCCCAGAAACGACATAAGTTTTTTGTACTGTAATTACCGATTTGATTTCTGCACCAAGCCAACAAATGAAACACTGTTGCCACGGCCAGAATTGACATACACTGTGGTCGCGAGTCTCTGGTGTTGTTTTATTCAAACATCATTGTCATCTCCACTATATGTTATCAATGTCTTCTATTTGTTCCATTTTCTGCCACTGGTGCCAGGCACTTGAATTCCCTCAGCTTCTATTATGCTGGTGATTCCCGTTAAGTGCGTTTCTGTCATTGTGTTTGATCGTATTATTTCATTAACTTTCGGTTCTGTTCACACAACTTTTGTTTGTTATTGTGTTCTATAGTAAAAATGTCCTTGAATACATTGCTACTACAATCTTACTAATCTGCATTGTACAGGATTGCTGATATAATCGAAAAATTTGAATCTACAACAGTGGAAAGAATTTAAAGAGGCGTATAAACCCAATGTTGTATCCGATTTGTTGTGAATTTTTTTCGATTCTGTTTTTTTTTTTTCTCTTTTGCCACATTGCAGGCTTTTTAACATAAATTTATAGTAAATTGATTTTATAAGATAAATTCCCGGGTAGACAAAGGGATTTTTTTTAATTACGTGTACCCAGGCTTATAAACCTTCTTATTAAAATATAAATTTACTGTGTAGCCAGAGGTAAGAAAGTCTTCTAAGTTAATAAAATATGTATAGAAAATTTATATTAAATATCCTTTTTATCACACCGTAAAATAATCAATCATAATTTAATTAAATTCTCAACTAAGAATAATTTTACATAATAGAATAGACTTGTACATTAGAATTATACCTTTAATATCCTTAACAGCTGTATATGCATACACAATAAGCTTTTTGACAAAATATTGTTTTTGTTGAAAAGTATAAATTGTTTTCTGTAAGGAAAAAATGTCCTGTAGATATCTTCTTTTTTTATTTCACATGATACCTTCCTACCTACCGACTTGTATCTCAACATATCTACCCATATACGAACCTTACTTTTTCACATATTTTATTTTCATATTAACATTATTTATATACGAAATTCGGTGAAGAAAGCCAAAAACTAAGAACATCCTACTTTCAGGATTTGCTAATTCAATATATCCTGGTAGAATATAAACTATTTGATTGATGTAATGTAATTTCACTAAAGCTAATATATACTATTTGTATAAAGTGAAATCTGCTAAATTTCACGATTTATTGTTTTCTGATTGAATGAAATTTAAATGTTTTGAGCTACTTTTAGTTTTGAATCTTAGAAGATAGACAAATAATTATATATTCATTCAATATAATAATATTGTTTCGAATCATCAATATGACGATTTATCTAAGGTGATACAACAAAATACAGACACATGATGACGTATGAAGGGATGCAAATTAAATTTGAAATTAATTTCATTATTATTATTCATAAATACAACTGTGTAGAAGATACTTTAAATCATTCCACCTAAACTTTTGCATTACAGAAGTGCTTTGTTTTTCAAAAGTAAAAATTTGTAATTATTCTCAAGTTTCTCATTGCCTGGATGTTGATTTTAAAGTATATTGTAACTCATTGACTAGTAATAATACTTTAGACCTGCTTCCAGGCCCTAAAAACGAATGTAACTTACCCAAAATATTTTAATTAAAAATAAAACCAATCTATTACTTATATTCTACTACTAATCTATTAATCATCACTTAATTCCGGAAATTGCTTTTTACTACATCTTCTACTATTTATCATTCAAGCCGCTCTAAAATTACGAGTAGGCTATTATTCATAACTGACTGTTGTAAATAGATTACAGAAGGGTGATTTCTAGTATAAGGTATTTAATTTTCAGTCGCGTGACAAGTCTACTATAGCATTGTTTTGCAATTTCTTAAATTTTCGGCGGGTATATGGTCACTTACAATTAAGAATTTTCAGTTTTTTCATGTCCCACAACCGTATGATTATGTTTTAAAAATTAACTAATTTATTGCCCATTTGCATCACACAAAAGTAGCATTTGTTAGAATTTTTGTGTGTTCGTATTTTCATTTCGAACATTTTCTGTATCTTCATTCGGAGGTAAACTGAGACAATAAATTATTACCTCAGTTAAACCTGCTTTTTTATTTAACTATTTTTATAACGCCGTTATCTAAACCTTAAATTATATTATTATAACAGTTATCTAAACCTGTTATGTTAATTTGATACGCATCTTTCCGTCCATTCGATGAATAGAAAATATTGAGATATAAATATTAAATGAATGAATTATAATGATTAGAATCATTATGTAATATGATTTTATAGTACAGTATAACAGTTACCGCAATTGTACCGATATTTATTCATGTTCATAATATCGTCTCAAAATTGCACTATGCACAGTAAGAATATATGTAGACAATGCAAAATAAAAGCTAATATTTCAAGACAATCATATTTTGGGAATTTAACATGTAAATTCTCATATGTATTTCTATAGTGTTGCCCATTAATGTCCTTCTTCATACACTATACATATACATATTATATATTTTACTTTCCTGATGAGGAAAACACAAATTATTAATATAAGATTTAACTTATTTCAGTAATTCCAACTATTATGGATTATTTTGTAGAATAAATAAAGTACGTAATTGGGTCAATTAAGACTATATGAAGAAGCCATATATATGAGTTTTATATAAAATATTATGGAAATACAGTTCATTGGTACTTAAAAACGTTTATCGATATCCAATTCATACTGCTGTCTTGAAAAATTATCATAGATGTCAATTACCAATTGCAAATAATTTGGTTTCGATTTCTCATCCAAGATGATTTAGGTTGAAATTTCTATCACACAACGACATCATCATTAACCACTCATTTGTTGACTTTAATTTTGAAATAATATTGCTCTCATCATTACGGTAATTAGTATTCCTTATTTTTATTGCCAACATTTTACAAGTGATAGTCCTTCAAAATTGATTTAGGGAAAGAATTCAAAGAAAAAACAAAAATTAAATTAAAAACAATTCATATATGATGCTTTGAAGTATTTTTATTTCTGATCTTACCCGCTTCTTTTACACAAATTATATATATTTTTTTTAATGTTTATAATATTTAGCTAAATTGAAAAATTCTCAATTATAATAATATATTCATTAAAATCAATTACTATTAATTAATAAATAACATATGATTTTTAATTTTATACAAACATTTAACATTCATATACAAATGTTTTAAATATATTAATTTTTCCAAGATTGTATGTCATAATTTTAATGATTTATTTAAATTTTCGTTCTATATATAATTATTTTGATATCATTTTATTTGCTAAATTTCATTTTCATATTTAATTGTAAACTGTTATAATTTTAATTTGCCCGTAAATATTAAAACGAATCCTCTTTTCAACTTCATATATTATAGGAATAATTTATAAGAATTAACGGCTGACAATGTTGATCATTACAATAATTGTGTAAATTGAATTGAAATTAGAAGGATGTTTTGCCAAAAATAAAATTTCCTGGAGCTGACACATCATCAGATGAGAAATAATCTTTCCATAATATAGCAAATTCTTCACGAGTTACTTCAGCTGCACCCTAAATATTTATATCAAAATAATATAATATTTAATTGATTATAATTGCATTAAATTATATTGTATAATTTATAGTATAGTACAAAACGACAATAATAAAAATAAAAATACCTTAGACATTTTTCCAAAAGCCTGTTCACATTCCTTTACATCTAATCCATAGCTAGAACAAACTAATGAGAATTCTTGAGCATCAATAGCACCATCAGTAGAGGCATCTTCTAAGTCAAACATAAAATTCATGTACCTGCAAATAATAAAAAAAAAGTTAATTGATAATTGTCATCATTTATTATGAGTATATGTATATAACTTACTTCAATTGCCAATCTAAAACAGCACTTGGATCCCTAGCGTAAGTATCCCACATATTATACCATTCCTCAACTGAGACCTGAAAATAACAATGATTTAAAGATATTTATAGATTATAATTTCTATAATTCTACAATTTATAAATAATATACTAGTACTATATTAGACGTATTAGACAAATTAATTAATATACAATTTAATTACTATTAGTTTGAGATAAAATTTAAATAATAACAAATCAAATAGTCAAAACTCAGCATATTTGCAATTTTAAAATCTGTAATCGTTCACTTTGATCTCACAATCAATTGCAATTTGCTAACGGTAACAATTTTTTTTTGTTTGTGTAGTTAATTATAAACATATTTGTAAATGAATAACTGTACTAAAAGTCTGCAATAATCATTTTATTGTAGACTTGTAGAAATGTTGCATTAAAATTGAATATTCAAATTCACAGTAACAGTAACAGTCAGTACTGCCAATTACTTGAAATTATGATAAAATCGTTTCCTACACAATAAAAACAATTAATATTACACTGTGTCCTTGTGAAGCAGTGTTAATCCTCGATCATATAATTTTTTTTTTGGCGATTATTTAACACGACAAGTTCACATGTGAAAGATCGCTTTCATTCTTGGCGTAAGCTCTTTATAAAAAAAACAAACTCATTAATGAGTTCATTATTGGTTGGGATGTTCATCTTGAAGTATAGGTCATTTAAACAATACCTAAAATAATCTGTATATATAACATATATATTATATATATAATAAATATTTGCTTTCTCTGAAAAAATCCATCAATCAAAATTTCAAAATTTCTTATATAAAATGGTAAAATGTCTGCAAATGATGAATGTCTTGAGCAATAATTAAGACTATTTATAAGGTAAGTTTATTTAGGATTATATTTTCCTCGACCTTGACATATATTTATATGTTTTGTCGAAAATATAAATGAAATAATATTGACCTAAAGATTTTTTTATAAGTCTTCTAATTAACTAAATTAGCTTATGAAATAAAATTAAAAAAAATTTGGAATCAAGCCTTAAACAGTCAATTGCTTGATTGCACCCCATTAACAAAATACCGTATATTTAATTAAAAGTCTCCATTCCACATTTGGAACTTAAAATCAATTAATTTGGAATCTATATTATTTACTCAGCTCGCAATTAAAATGACATCCTGAAATATCTGCATTTTCTCCATGATGGATTCTCCTGCGATGTCGTTCGAAAATTGTAAAATTATATATAATATAATATGTCAATTTATAAATTTATAATAAATAATCAAATAAATAAATATATCTATTTTTTACTTAAAATGAAAATATTACTCTAATAAATATTTGAAATTTATTTATAACGACTTATATGGTGTGTTTACACACGAAAGTAATTCACGGTTATAGATGACTATAACACCAATGGTAGAAAGAAAAAAGATTTAATTAAGAATAATTATGAAATCTCTTTTAAAGTCAGAAACTTAGCTTAACCCTACATTAAAATTCCTTTTGTTACAATTGTATAATTATGTATCCCTATCTCTACATGTACGAATAAATATGAACAATGGTGATTCTGAAGAGTACAATGATTACACATATATACCATAATATTATTATTATTATTATTATTATTATTATTATTATTATATGGTAACCACCTTAAAAGACAATAATTTAAATTTCATTTTTGGTGCAAGAAAATTTGTCAGGTTAACTTTATGTTATGTACAACATAATAGAAAAGCACCCCCTATACAAATATATACTATAAACAGTACACCAGCAGATCTAGAAATTTATGAAACTTTTCCCTTTAAAAAAAAAAACATTTTTATAATTAGCAAAATATAAAATGCTAATATTTTAATATATGGAATAATTTAATTATGTAAAATTATACGAAAAAAACTTTGCAGACACCTTTTATTTATCGATAGTAGTAGGAGGCAATAGGAAGAGAAATTGCACATGTATTTCACTATACATAGGATCGCATAATAATATTATAAAAATATTGACTAAAAGTAGGTCGTATAGAAATACTTATAATTTATATGTTTAAACATAGATACCGAATCAGAAATTTAGATAGATAATAGAGATAGCATGTAGAGTGGTTAAAATTTCAATGGCACAAAGGGGTAGCATTACAATGTAAATTTGCAGTTTCAAATATGCATGTAACATCAAAAAATTGAAAAATATAGAATCACACATTTGACTATTATACACGCACTACGATTGACTGCACCTTTTCCCCTGATACACCAAAATTGTATCTTCATAATCGTTCTTGCGATATATCGATATTTTCTTAAAAAACATGTTCTAGTTGTTATGATTTCCTGTTACAAATCACATTAGGCTAAATAAAATTTAGCAGCTTTTTGACAAACGAAATAAATTTACATAGTAAAGTCGCATTAAATAGCATCATTGTATTTTACACAATTTTTAAATTCATTTCAGAACATCATTTTGTCACAAAAACTACAACAATTCATCAGATTCTCAGATAGAGGTTTGAAACTCAGACGGAATGGTCTATTAACAAAATGCTGAGTAAACACTTTTAAAGTTACTGTCTGTACTAAATCGTTTTAATGTAATCTCAAATTTTGAATGTGATACACAAATTGAATGCTTGGCTATCAACACATGAAGCACTGACCACAAGCTTTTAAACTAACTACCAATTTTTTCAATTTATTCACAACTAAAATCATTTGATAGCGTCATACTAAAATAAATGTAAAATTTAATGTAAAACAATAATTTTATTTAAAAGATTTGTTAGTACTCAATAAAAACAAAATTATTGAGTGACTGAATTATCCATCAACCACTAATTGAACTGAAATTCCAGTTTGTACATAAAAAAAACAGTATCCAATTTGGTATTTTGCTTTTTTTTTTTTTTTTTTTTTTGTTTGTTTATTATTGTCGTTAATTTTATTGTCCATTTGGGAATAATTTTAGATTTATCCTCTTTTTTAAAAAAAAAAAATAAGGAGCTTAAATAAATTGTCACTTTTTGTACATACTTTAGCGAGGAGGATTAAGTGTACTATCATATCATAGAAAATCTTTATTACCGGAAAGAAAAAAAAATAAATAAAATATAGAACATACAAATACGTTATTCACTTGCAAAATGAGAGAAAGGAATTAACACATAAAATTTAATTAAATTTTAAAATAATAAGTTTTAAATTTCAAGAGGATTAACATAACTTTATAGTTAATAGAGAAGAAAAAGCTTTTATTTTTACATCAATAAACTTTACGGAAAATGTTATAATAAAATGAAATTAACTTTAAAATTAAATTTACTCAATTAAAATATTTTTGTCCCATTTCCATATTTCCGGTTTTTTTTTTTCGTATTTGTCAAATTAAACTTTAGAGCCTATGCCGTTTTTCGTTTACAACTAGACCAGAATTAATAAGAGATAAATGTATAATTAATTGTAGGATTGTAGCAATAATTTTGTGTCCTAAAAAAAACGACTACTATATGAGAGATTTCATAAGGAGCGTGTTCAAACGCAAGATACTTTTAAACTAATTTTGAAATTAGAAAAGCGGAATTAATCAATGTTTCAATTTCGTAATAGTACTTTTTCAACAGAAAGTGGAATATTTGAATTATGCTATTTATATTTGAATTACATTTAAGAAAATGTTTCTGATTTACACTAATTTATATGAAAAAAATGCTTTAATACAGCATAAAACATTTTCTTTATAGACCTCACCGAAGCATTCAATGTCTCATAATTTATGTTTAAAAATAACATGCTTAAAAGGATTTCTAAACTTTGGAATAAAATAATTTAAAAAATTGAGGCTCTTCTTCATTACCATGGTATCATTAGTGCTGCAATAAATTCATGTAGAGATGCAACGTATAACACCACAATTTTTTTACTTTGTAAACTTTTTGTAAATTTAACTTTTTAAAAAAAATCACTCACAACTTGCTTAAAACTGTTTAAAAAAAACCATGATGAAATTAGAACCTAATTTTCTAAAATGTTTTTGACTTAAAAAATGGATTTAAAGGTTATAGTATACAAATCATGTACAAGTAATACATGGACAACAACTTCCTTAAAGAAAAATCAGGTTTTTTTTTAATAAATAAACTCGTACAAATATTCTATTTAATTATTTTATAGCCTTTAGCCATAAGAAAGTTTTCAAAGGAAAGCACAAACATCTCAGTTGGAAAATTTTCATAAAATACTAATATATACTCATACGTAGTATGTACAATAATAACAAATACGGTAAGTTATAGGTATCTTAAGATACAATTGGATATATATTTAAGATTTAATATCAGATTTTAATTTTCTGTTCTTGTTTTTTTTTTTATCTCATATTGGGTCTGCTTCGAATACCTATATCTCAATTCAATTAATCTGTTCTTTGTAGTACATTATTTTATTTCTGTTTATCTTCCATTTTTACAAATAAGAAATAATGAAGTATGTTACTTACTAAGCTATAATGCTGAGGTTTATCGAATCTATTATTATACACATAAAACAGACTCGACAATCAATAATATAATATATAAGTTCCAAAAGTCACATTTGGTCGAGTACTATGTAAAGATAAAGCTACTAAGTTTGTTCACAAGTAAGACATTAAACCTATATCGTTAGCAACGACCATAAGTGTCAAAATTAAAATTATCTATGATAATATTACTAGTGATACCTCGAGGGGATAAATATAGGTTAAGCAACATTTGGATGTAAGAGCATTTACCAAATATTTGCTTCAAATACATTTCTGGGATGAGCTAATTTTTGAAAAACTTTTGAAGGATTTTAGATTGGCTAGCTAATATACAGTTGGGAAACCAATAGAATATACAATAAAAATTCAAATAATTGTATCAAATTAAAAATCAATCAATTTCTTGTCATTATCTCATCATTTCAATCTTATAATAAATATTTTATATTATTTAAATTTAATGTATGTAATATGATGTTAGATGTTACTCATCATAATACATCAAGTGGAACAAAATTATGAAAAAAAAATAAATATTAATAATCTAATAAAAAATCGATTTTCAATATTATAATTTATTGATTTATATTAAAATTTCTTTTATATAAAAAGTATTAACGGAATCATTGACCTTATTGTAATTGAAAAATTTACATTCACTTTTTTCAATTACATTTTACCAATAAAATTATAATTTACTTGTACTCTCGTTACTATCAACTGGTAATTTTATATATCACTAATTTTATTGATACATGCATACATTTATACTTTAAACAAGAATAATTAATTGATATCCTAAACATATATTTAAATTAAATTTAATTCAAACTATAGAGAATCGAAAAAATTTCAGGACATTTACTTCAGCAGATTCGTATAACTATACGAATTTTCTGTGAATGTTCAAGACACAGTAAAAGGTATTCACAAAAAAGCGGTCACAAAAACTTCATAATAAATAACCACGGATACGTCACAAAGACGTGTATTTCAGCACAAAAATATATTACACTTTTAATATTACGACAACATTATAAATAAAAATACTACAAATGCTAACGTTATCGACGCATAGGTCATTGGGCTATGTTAATTGAAGTTTATACTTTTTTACTCACCGACAGGAACTCATATCTTAAGATTCGTAATCGATTTTAAATGATACTTAGTGAGCAAGAGGAGGAAATGCGAATTTCTACAAGAAACGAAATTATAAACAACTGCAGTCATAGAAGTTGCACGAATTTTTGCCTACGTAAACTTTCACGATTTGGCATCTGGAACCGGTCTTACAAAAACAACGAGCGAAAGAATCGTCATTAAGGAGGTTAGTATCAGTAGAAGGTGATAAAGTAAAGTGAAGGTGCTGGTCAGATATCGTGAACAATGGCGGTTGTTCATTGACACCATGCTACCGCGTGGACCTTAAGATAGAGATGATGATAATCAAGTAACAAATTAATCAAGTACCCAAATGTTACTCAAATATACTTTTCTAAACAAAAAATCATTTGCCATTTTTTAAATTGCAAAATTCATATAAAAATGGCAATTTATGTATAATTTGTATGTAAAAATTCTGTCTTAAGTTAATTTTATGTGAAATTTTTCTGCACTGCTTCTAATTAAGTAGAACATCATCCCACGCTACCGACTCTTTAAAATATATTCTCGAAAAATAATTGCATTTGCGAAGCATTTTCTTTTGAAGCAATAGATTTTAAACAAGAAATACGGAAGTTAAGGCGTTCAATTTAAGATTTTAATATTATAATTTTTATGTGTATATACGTACCTATGTTGCTATATAAATTCAGAAGACGTAGGTACGACATAATTTAAAAATCTGGGAAAATTTATAGGAATAAAAAAATATAATAAACTAAACTCACCTGTCCATCATTATCTTTATCTGCCTTTGATCGAAGTCCTTCCCAAATCGATAACATACATTCGTGTGTCTCTTTATTTTTTGCATGGCCTGCTGGCCATCCTCTTAGGTTACATATTTTCTGAATTCACAAAGAAAATATTTTTATATATTTTGGGGTTGTATTATAAATTGTGTTTATATTTTTGTAACAGAATGTAATCGTATATGCAATTTAGATATATATATATATATATATATATACGTATCTATAAAAATAATATTATTTCAGAGAGCTCCAAAGTAACTTTATAGAAAAGAACACAAATAAATGAAAGAATGGTAAGGTTGCTTCATTTTTTTCAATGCAGGAAATAAACTGAACGAAAAAAAAAATATGTGGATACTATTTAAGGATAATGGCAAAAGAAGAATATTTCTTTGTGCACGAATAATTTTCCTTATTTAATAAATTCAACATGAACTTATGAAATATATTTAGAAAATAAATAAATACATAAATAAATAAATTGTTAACTATTTTGGTAAAATATTCCATGAGTTCCTATTTTTTTCCTTAGAAAACAATTGATTTCAAAAAGAGAATTAAATTAAGGTGAACGAAGAAATCAATAGGTCATTGAAGTTAGATCATTTCTGAGTTTATAGAAAGTGTAACAAATTTTGGCATTTTATAGACTTGAATGCACTTAGCATTCCATAATTTTAACCTGATTGCCTTCATATGTGCTGATAATAATAATATTTTTTCACCTATTCATCACTCATCAAAGCAATAAAATCCTAATATAGTATTTCATTTGACATTGTTTGTCTAAATGAAACTTCCAATTATTATTTGAATTACGAAATGAAACAATTGCATGCAAAAAGAATTTATTTCATTTCAAATTGCCAGATTTAGTCAAAGACTTATATTCTCAGACACATCAATTATATTCATTCATTAATATACACTAAATTCGTAATTTCGCCAATTTGAAAGAATAAAAATTACCTCAATTGCTAATTCAAAATCCTTTTTGTCAATTTCACCACTTTGGTTAACATCTGAAATGAAAAACAAAACATAAAATAATTATTTTCATTTGCAATGTCATAAATTAATTAATTTAAAGATAAATAGTAAAAACATAATAATTTTAAAAATTCACTAGAATCTATCTCCATTCTTTAAATGAGATGAAAAAATTAAATAATAGTCTGAATGGTCGACTAACTATTTAATGTGAGATGACCGACATCAACTAATTGAATTCAAAAAGTTTAAAAATCGTTTCAATCAATTCTAATTGATGTGCAGCAGTAGAGAAGCATAGAACTGAAGGTGCTGAAGTGAATATATATATATATATATATATATATATATATATATCGCCCTATGCATCCTGCAAGCGTAAGAATAAAATGATGACATCGTGATAATATCACTGCAAATTTCAATCAAGTTATCATTCACGACGATATATCACCATTGCTAATATTATACTTTTAAATTTATACCAATTCATATATTATTATTCAATGTATTTTAGCCTCAGCCACTGCAGTCATTTCCACATAAAGAATAACAAAGTACATAATAAAAGAAGTGCCTTATAAATTGTAATATTTCATAAAAATAACTAGCAATTTATTATTCAAATTTATGCAAAACTTACCAAAGAAAACGTTGAAAACGTATAAAAGCTTCTTTTTGCGAAAATCAGAGATAGGCATTTCTATGAATTTATAAATTCTGAAAATATAAGAGAAAAAAAATAAACCATCACTTAATGTTATTATTATATTTAACAAATAGTATTGAAATAATAAATAGTATATAGTATAAAAATACGTATAAAATAGTATTCTATGTATTATGCAAGTTACATAAGGAAACTTAAAGTATTCATTCTATACCAATTCAAGAAATAAAGAGCAAAAAAAAAACCACAAAACTAATAACAAATGCATTCACATTTGTCGCAGATAAAGTCAAATAGTACTGAATTTTAAGTGCTTACCATTCATCTTATATTGAAAGAATATAAACCCTGAGGAAAATTGAAATTGTATTATATGTAGATGACTTTATCCAAACGGCACTTTACACTATGTACATTATTACATATGATATACACTATTGAATTCGATCTCAAATTTTTACCATAAATAAAAAAATAAATTTAAGGGAAAGAATTTATGTTCAAATATATTCGTATGCTCTGTCATCTGCCAAGCTCAACATTTATTGATTCAATGATTTTACACTAAATATATAGGTAGGACTATATGATTTATGTGCATATTCTTCAGTAGTATAAGACGATTATTTAAATATCCAAAATAGTGAATTTTATTTATTGTTAAAATATTCTACAGATGTTGACGACTAGTGGGTGCAATAGGCTAACTACTTAGTAAACACAAAAACCTCTCACGTCTGTGAAATCTTAAATAGTTAATTGATGACGCATTGGATATAAAACGTTTTTAAAAAAAACAAGATCACTCGAATGTGCATCAAAACGGACTAATTTGTAAGTACCTATCGCAAAGCTCATATCAGAAGCCACCACAAAAACAATTTACCATAACTACAGTTAATTAACCGTTATAACTTATTATTACACAATTTATTATATATATGGGATATATACACCACTCTACTGAAATATTTTCTTTAGTGTATAATTATAATTGATCCTATATTTATGTGGGCAAATTTTAAAAAATCAGTATTTGTTTAAATACTTCACATATTGCATAATGTCAACTAATTTAAATTTTACTACTAACCTACTACTACTACTAACCTTTTATATAACCATATAAAATAATGTCCATAAATTAAGGGATGCACATTTATATGTAATAAACTATACTAAAAATCGATATCGTCATTCAAATAGAATCATTTCTATCAATTGATACGTAAAATATATATAGAATAATAGCTTAGATTATTTAAAAAAAAAAAAAGAAAAACACAGAGAATAAGAACAATACTTAGACAATACTTAGTCCATTATTCAAATTTATTTGAAATAATGAATATTCATGTCGCGCATCAATAGCTACAACAAATTATTTTCTATAGGTTTCCACATGAATAATAATTTTCAAATGAAATGATAATGTCATTTTCCGATTTATATAAAACAATAAATTTAACTAGGTTTCTTTCTGTTCAATCGCTTTTATCTAGAATATCATTAAATTGAAATTAATTCATAAATATTTTGATGGAACAAAAACGTTTATCACAATCATAAGAAACACAGAGTAGATTGTTGTGTATACCTACACCTACATACCCCTAAAAATTAATGATTACAGTATGTATTTGCAGTTTCTAAACAGGTCGCCCCTATAAATCTCATCACATTTCATTGAATAATAATGTCAATTTAATATCGTTAAATATTTATTATTCAATTTAACTATTATATATTTACCCTTAATCGTCACGTATCAAATGTATAATATAAAATAATAGTTGACCAAAAAATGATCTGCTAAAATGATATGAAAGTGAATTGAAATTGACAAAATGATATACCAAAATAATAATACTTTGCACGTACTTAATATGACAGTGGAAATCTTTTCCCTAATGTTTCTTTATTATTTACTCATAAATATTATGTATTTTTATATATATTATGTATTTTTTTTATGATGCATCATTATGATTATGTAGTTATCAAATAGGACATAATTCCTTGATATACCCTGTATATTCATATATGTATACACATGTACTAGTCAAACATGTATAAATATGAATATTTATTATTGATTCATATTGATAAGGAAAATATATTGACATGATTCGTATTGTGTAATATTTAAAGATATTTTTTAAACAGCTGATAAATTGACAAGGCTTATATCCTTGAATTGAAATCATACAAAATGCTGAATTATATTATATACTCTCTCTTTATATATAGAAAATGTTAATGCTCTAGTATACAATAAATAGAATTTTATTCTTTGCAAAAAAGCCTATACTTTATACATGTCTGATTTACGATTATATACATGATGGAATGTAATGTATTCCATAAATATTAGATTTAATTCAAATAAAGGGCTGAAATAATATTCACTATTAATATTTAAATAGTACTACACTACTACTATATATTAACATTCTAATAATCAAATTACGAGAAGGAAAAGCGAAAGATTTACAAAATTTCCCGCTAAAAAGCTATAGAACTTATTCAATCCATCCATACAATACATGATATTAAATTACACGTCTAGTAGTGGTCAAATTTTCAAATCAATTATACTAGAACAAATAGTAATGCAAAATCTTAGTAATAGTTAAATCACTATATCACTATATATCTAAATTTCAGTGTCATAATAAGTAAGCCCCATATTTGAGTACACCTACAGCCTGAATAGTGGAATCAAACAAACTGATGATGACGACGAGTCTATAAGGAACACTTTATTAGTTCAAACTTATACTACATATGAATCTACGTCAAACATTGTTTATGTGAAAAAAATTTATGAATTTTCTAATGGGCGGTATTATCATTTATTTTCTTTCAAATATAATTTCTTTTTCGCTTGATGTACTCGTACATATAAAATGAAAAGTTACCATGAATATTAATATAAAATCATTTTATAATACATTCCTAAAATTGCTGTTCACGGAAAGAACATATACCATACCTATATATATAGACATTGTGCAAAAAAGCTGTGCAAGTTAAATTTCATGCATTGTTAGATGTTCTGAAATTCTGAAATTTTGAAATATATGTGAACAGAAATACTCGTTTATTCGAAATTGATTTTTCAATACTAAAACTATCTGACACTGTACAATATTCAAAATAGATATTAATTATATTATACCCATATGATGGATATCTCGCGTATATTGTAAGACCAATTTGGATTGTTAGAAATTAACATTTAATTTATTCTCGATGTGCAATTAAATTAAAAATTCAAAATTTTATAAATAGTATATTAATTTCGACGGCGTTAGCAGAATAAACACCTTAATATAACGTAGGTAAATATATTGAGCAACTAACATACATAGGTTGTACGACCAATTTTTACTTCAATTAAATGTGTATTGGAAACAGAAAATTAATATCGTAGTCAACAGGTTGAACGTCCATGAAAATCACATTTATTCAAAGTCTATTGAACTTCGTCATGATGAACATCCATCATAGATTATGATTTATTAGAATATGTGTAGTAATCAAAAAACAAAAAAACATGTTTTTGAATCACTAAATGAGGTTTAGATGTTTACAAATACATTTATCTTAAAAAGCCTATTAAGTTCACACATTCAGACGTTCAAACGTAGCTTAATTCAAGAACTACACATATTAGAATGATATATTACGATATGTGCAGTGATCAATTATTATTTAGCTAAAGTATGAGTAATTAATCATAAAATCAAACTTCGTGCATATAAAATTACAGACGTCATACCGAAATTACTAACAAATTCTGCAAAATTATGAAATTTTCCTTATTTGTCCAAATAATTTCGTCATTTTAATTATAAAGCTTAAAAGCTTAATGGGATTCATATTAATTAAAAATTATCAACATCACATAAAATTAAGAGGTAATTAAATGGAAAACTTTTGGATTCTGTCAAACATATTTCATTCATTTTTAACATAATATTACTCAACTTTGAAAATTATCAGGAGCACATAACTATGTTAATAGTTTTATAACTTTTCAAGTCATTAATAAAAACTTTTAAGGAATTACTTATTGTTTTCCTCTAAAATGTTAAATAAATGTTGTACCAAAATGGTTATGTAGTTTAGAATAATCAAAACTTATCACATGTATAAAAAGTTATTGAAAAACTACTGTGTTTCAAGTTTTATTAAGGAGGATCCTTTTTTTTACATAACTTCTATGCATATTTTATGTTACATAGCCTTTTGAAATTATTTGTATAAGGGTTCCAACATAATTGGTATTACGATTTTTGTATTCATATCGTTTGCATTGGAATCACATAATTTAAAGACAATATATTTAACATATTGTTTGAAGATTGTTTTACATTAAGAAATATTTCTTATAGAATCGAATAAGTTTGCAATAAATATAACACTATTTTGTATTCATCTCAATCTGTACAATATACAAGTATTAATATGTTGTTTCTAAAATATGTAATATAAAGTAAATCATTTGTATGAGGGTCACATAAGTTTTTTTTTTTTTAATAAAGCTCACATAAATTTGAATTATCAATAAATATTTTGAATTAAAATGGCATAACTTTGAGGTAAGCTTTTAAAATTTGTAAATTGGAAGTGCCATATAAAGTGTTTCAGTTATTTATGATATAAATTCGTTACAATTTATTGCGATAGAATAATTGTAATTAATCAAAAAAAAAAGTGATTTGCATTTAGACATTATAAGTTCTATAAATACTACAGATTTTTTTTTTAAACCTCATTAATATCACTAATGCACAATATAATAATAATTTACTTAAAATATATTTTTATCATTATCACAGCATGCAAATCTATTAAATAAGGAAAACTTTGTCATAACATTAAAAATGTAAATTTAATGTTAACACAACCCCTAAGTTTTACATTGGTACGTGCTTAGAATTATGTTCTTATCCTTTGTAATTTATCAAGGTGGAAATTTTAAGAATATATAGAAAAAATTTACTAGAATGCAATTAGTTCAATATTATTTTAAACTATATATATATATATATATAACAGTTTCAGTTATTGATTAGAAAAATTGTTCAAGAGATCGCTGAAAGCGTACTAATGAACTTAAAGAATATGTTCAACCCGTACGTATATAGTATATATTTCCTCCCTTAAAATATTAATTCATACTCGTATATATAAAATAATTTTAGCATTAACTTTTTTTGTTTTTTGCTGAATCACTGTCGATTCAAATCATATGTGAATTGAATTGTTCGAAATTTTTCATTACTTACAGGTTTATAAATTTCAAAATAAAACATTTTCGCCATACATGGTGCACTTTGCTTATATTATTTATTTTTTTTCTGTACATAATATGAATGGATACAGGTAGATACCCCCATTGTTAGGGTACAATAAAAGCTCTGAAGTTCATTTGTATTCATGAATATGATTAACTATGTGTCATTATTGATTAATGTGCTTGAACTGAATGTTGCACGAATTTATTGGATAATTTTCTTTTTGATACGAAAATATATAACAGAAATTCTTTTTCATTACCAATCAGAGTTTTTTTTATTATTTGCTTTATTCCATTATTATTGGCAAAATAAATATAAATAATTGAAGAAAAATGATGTTTTTATATAGAATTTGACTTTTCTCCTGTTCACTGGATTATTGCTTTGCCTTCAATTAGTTTAAATTAGTTTTGAAAAAGGGTATCTGTTAGAATGTATTTTTATAGTAGCGTGAATGTTATAAATAACTTAATGGGCTAATATATAATATATTGATACATATATTTCTTAACCCCGTATAAAAGTTATGGGAAACATCAATTTGTAACTTTAAAACACCGCAAATTTAAGGCTAATCTATGATGTGGAAATTACTGATTTAAAACTGATCGAAGAACTACGACAAACTCACCAACTTCACAATAAGTAATCATGATATTTTAACTATTTACTGTATATGCCCTGCATTGAAATCAAATGGGTCTGAACATGATATCAATTAATCGAACGTGTTAATAATTTATTATACGAAACAAATTATTTTGTTCATCTCTTATTTGATATAAATTAACGGGATATTTACACGTTATAGGTACTAATTAATCTATAATTATATAATCAATTTACCATAATATTATTGTCAACATTAAATACTAAGTATATATACCAATATATTGGGTACATCCCTTATAAAATTAACCAAATTTATTTGGGGTGTAAATACTATATTTATAGGTATATAGTGATACTCTATTCATATTAATTCACCATTAAATTTATTTGATTAGTCAAATGCTTGATAATTTGTTTATTGAGTATGAATGTTTAAATATTTGATTACATTATGTATTTATATAAATATGTACTTAGGGTAAAGGCAGAATATAGACATATGTAATCTTTTTTTGATTCTATTATTAAAAACATTATATTATTTGATCAACGTCAAAGATTGTTTTCATACATAATCATAATCTTGTAAATATTTAAAGTCTATGTATATATACTATATATAGTATATTACCCGACTGTGTCTTAGTTGACAATATAATTATTAACCATTCAATGTAAATTACAATGTATTAATTATTCAAGTAATTGATAGTACTGCAATTGATTTAATGACAAAAAAAAAACAGGCTAAGTAGGTAATACGAAATTAGTCAATACCAGACTCGAATTTATAATTCGCAAAATTAGTGCAAATGCAAATGAAAATGGTTTGTGCATAAAATTTGAAGATGAGAAAATAGCGAGCGATACACAAAATTTTGGAAAGATTTTTTTAAAATTACATTAAAAACAAATTACTGATTTAGATGTTCGATTAAATGTTACCTAATTGGTTAAATGGGTAAAGTTTCGCAAAACTTTATTATAAACTTCAACAAACATATCATTTTAAGCAATGTGCTCACAATGGGTTCAGCTTTCATGAAAATAATATGGACGATATTTTATGATGAAGAATGGTATAGAAATTCATTTCTTCGTTAAAGTTTTCAACATCATCTTAAGTTATATTATTTATTTATTCCTGAGATTTTTTTAATAATTTATTTTTTTAAAAAAACTATATAATTACTATACGAATGTAATAAACCGTTTTGTAGTATAACATTTGAATCTGGTAAGATTCTAACTATTAAGTGCTACTTTAGTAACAAATACTTCACATTATTCAAATAATTCTCTCAATAATGACCTTTGTTTATTAAAATACTAAAAACACAGAATGTAATTTACATTGTTCATGTTTTTATAACTAATTAATAGAAAAGCATCCCATAACTGGATTTATAACTGACAAAATATATTCTAAGTAAAATAAAGTACTGTTGCCATAAGTTCTATGTTTATATATTTTGGTTCGAAAGTTTGAAGTTTCTTCATAAGTTTTAATGACTTATATATTTTATATATATCTATAGAGTTCATAATTTAAGGTTTTATTGAGTTAGAGCATAGAACTATTTTGAAACGCATTCTTTATTAATAATATAAAATTTAATTTTATTAGCATAAAAGTTACGATATAATAATATAATGAATGCTTAGTGTAAAATTTTACTTCACCTTAAAAATAAGGCACTACTTGATGGAATCAATAATTTCAGAATTTCGTTAAACGAAAAGGACTCATAATTTACTAGCTTCCATAAACAAAAATCAAATAAAAATAAATACATACATTTGTAGTATGTATTATTATTTAAGGTGAAATTTGCCAAAACTCAAACATGATAATTTTAAAATTGCTGACACTGATTATCAAACTAAATCAATACGTCTGATTATCTAAAATATTTCAATAAAAATCTTTTAGTCACAGCGCGTCTTGGTTTTGATATTCGTATTAGGAAGCAACCAAAGAAACAACTGACCTAAACTTTAATTACATTTTCAAATAATATCCAATTACGTATTGTACCACAAAATATAAAGAAACATTTCGCCTGTTACCGCTAAAGAGAATTCAATTGGAGCAAATTATAATCACTAAACCGATATTTTAAAATCCCTATACGATTAACTGGATATGATAATTTGCATAATATACTGTAATTAGCATTCAATTTTGTTTTCCATGTTGTACAATACATGAAAATAAATGAAAAAAAAAACAAAAAGTTCATGTAAATGCATGCATAAAATCGTATGTATTTATTACAATTTTTATCCATAATTTTTAGTTAATATTGTACTGAATTTGAATTTAATTTAATCAAAAATGAGTTAAATTTGTATAAATTCAATACTAATTACAACTATCTGAAAAATGGTATTTATTGAACCGTAATTCAATATTTTCATAAAAAAATTTAAATGTTTACCAAAGTAGATATATACGAGTTTTACAATAACATAATTTTGTATTTTTTTTATTTAAATCAATAAAATTTAATTATATCGATGGAAATGATATATGTGACTAGAGTAATATTAATTTATGAATTTTAATAAAAAAAAATTGAACTAATTAATAAACTGTTATTTATTTAAGTTGAGTTACAAAATGTGTAGGTACTGATTTGTGAAGAGGAGATCTAAATTTTGCACCAAATACTTGAACTACTATTAGAGCTTTTTCCTTAAGAAACCGTAGACTTTTATTAGATCAAAATTTATTTTTAAAGACAATAACTTCTAGTGTCATTTCTTTTATTCTAATGTTCAATTGAGTACAAATTACGAAATGATTGTATCAAATCTTAACACATATAGTAAAGTTATTACTGTTAAAAATAATGATTATGAATTAATTTACAAATCTGATTGCATGCAATGATGCAAGGATGACACTATTCATTAAAATAGTTAAATTAAATATACAAAGTAGAAAATGGTACAAATTAGTGAATTTTTTGTAATATGAAATAATTCAATTTAAAACTTTTTTAACATATCATCAAGACTGTCAACAACCAGAATACAATAACAATATTAAGTATAAATACGTTTAATTTTTTTTAAAATTAAAGCTCAATTTAGATGTTAATGATGATGATATTCAATATATAATTAAAAAATTTCAACATTTTAATCAAAAGGCAAATTTTTTTTTGTTGATCCTATCTCTAACCGTTTACGAGATATTTCCATTTTAAATTTTTAAAAAAAATCTGTAGATTATGAATTCCTGATACA
>JANSTX010024758.1:0-15332 GCA_027564355.1 Penthetria funebris | reverse complement strand
TGTGTCCAAAATTCTTTCCCATATTTTTAAGGTGTGTGAAGTAAGTTTGATTCCTCTGTAGTTAGAGCAACTGTGTAGCTCTCCCTTATTTTTATAAAATGGTAAGAGATAGCTTCGTCTCCATGAATTTGGCATCTGAATATCCACAGTAATATACGTTAATATTGTCTTCAGTGAATCGAATAGGATTCAAGGTATATCAATCAACATCAGGAATTTATGCAAACTTTCGATACAAAATACTAGTAGATATATTAATTTAAGCGATGTTATATAATATGTGAATCAATTGCACAATTTATATGTACATGAATCGTTTTAATTCATGTATTGAAAACAAAATATAATATTACAAATTTTAAGAAATCTTATCTAATCTTCAATTGTTTTAGATAATTAAAAATTAACATGCCAAATGTCATCAGCGAATAGTATATGTTACATCATCATGAATGGAGGGCCCGCCGCCTAGCTTTTATTTACACTTCATTAGAAACTTGTGTATTTTCGGTTGATATTTGTGTGTACGAAACGGCAAATTCATATGATTGTGATAATACCATCAAAGTAGTTTAGAGTGACCTAAATAGACATTACTATGCTTTCGAATACATCGTCGATAAAATTTATTCAACGATGAGAAGTGGCATTCTACTTTTATTCAATTGAAGTTTATGTTGCTTAAAAACAAAGTTGAGCAGATGCTATTAAATGAATCTTGGTTATATTATTACAGAGCATTCATAAAATGTATTTCATTACAGTATTTTAGTGGAATGTTCAATGGTCATCAATATGAATAAAGTATATAAAAAGTAGTTTGTTTTCACCGGAAACTCAATCACAATATACGTCAATTACTGTTTTCTATAGTCCTATCTGCGTGTCCCATCGTGTTTGTCGGTCGAGTGTATTTAATTTAATGTTTAATATGGTTGGATGTCGTCTTTAAGCATTTTTTATATTATTAATCACTTTACAATTAAAACAAACAATAAATGTTTATTGTATTCAGTATGATATAAAATTTATTTCTATATATTAAAAAACCAATTACACAAAAATACTAATTCTAGTAGAGATTTGCATACGACATAATGGACAGAAATCATTTGTACTACACCAGTTTTCAGAACATTGAATGCAAAAGCACAGATGTTTACATGGAAATAAAACAATAGACTTCATACGATCTTTACATATTAAACATAAAATATATTCCTGTGTTTTATTTTCGTTATCATTATTGTTACCATCGTCATGATTGGCAAAATATCCTTGTAATCTAGATCTAAATGATAGCCTTTCATTATTTCTTACAGTATATACTCTAATTGTTAACCAAATTGATTGAAACATTATTGTCGTACAATTAATTAATTTATTTATGATAAACCGAAATGCATTACGAAATACTTGAAATTTTAAAGTTATTACAAAAAATACAATTAGACCTATCCACGTATGTATTGAAAATATTATTAGTGTAAAGTAAATTACATTTATAATATACTTAAACAAAATTAATGGGAAACTTGAAATATTAGAATTAAATATTAATAAAATAACTGAGATTATATTGTCCATTATAAAACCAATTATGTTTGGTAATAGAGTAAGTAAAAACCAGACACTATCGCCTAATATATGTAATATTAATATAATATAGTCGATAATTATGTGTATACCAGAAATGCTGTAATCAGGAGTTTCCATCATATAATTTATCAATGATATTAATTTATTTTCTATACAAAAATATAAATTAAATGGTAGTTGAATAACAGTCTTAATGGAAATGATAAAAATGTCTATAATTTGTGATAAATAAACATTTATATCTTTGGAAAACAATAAAAATTCTTCATAAATAATTACCGATGCCTGATAAATTTGATTAAAAATATTACATAGTAATTGGTAATTCTGTTGTAAAATCCATATAATAAATTTGCCAAAATTTGAACTAAATGCAATTAGAATAGAAAAGATATTTCCAAATAGTTGAAAGACTTCAGCAATTTGTTGTAGCATTTTTGTTTTTTTTTTTTTTTTTAGATATTTCTTCTGTTGTATTTTGTCATTGAATTCTTCTTTTCATCATCATGGCTTTTAAATTTTATTTATTTTTGTATTATTTATAATCTAGAATATCCAAATATATATAATTATTACTAATTTAATTGGTAAAATCAGAACTAAGAATCGAAAATAATTACTTTTCCCGGTGTTTTGTTTATTATTGATTTACTTTTTTGGTTCCTATTGACAGTACTCAATCATGGCTAAAACTGATGTTTTCAGTTAAATTGAAAAAAAAGAAAAACTCTCCTTTATGATTTGAGACGTTATTTGATTGAATTAATGGTAATGAGCGCTACATTTAAAAAATTGTCTAATACAATTGAAGTCTTGCGATATCTAAAATAACACATAATGTTGTGTTTATTGTATAAATTTTCTATCAATTCTGTTCAAGAATCTGGTAGTCATATTCAATTTCTAAGGTCAAAATTTAATTAATGGTACCACATTTCTTATTCCCTTATATATCAGACGAAGTCTATGGCGTTTGTTATTTTATTGAATGTTTATTTTTAATCTTTTCACTGTAATACAGCAAGAAAAAATGGTCAAACTCAACTAAGTTAATGATATTTAATTAGATGCAATATCAAAAAAAAAAATTAAATACACTTTGAATCAAATTGTCCTGGAGTGTGAAAATTGTTCATTGGGTCTCTAGTTATCTTATCCAAATACCTAAATATCTAAATTTATGATGAATTTAATTGTTTATATATTTCATATTTATTTTCACAGCATTTCAAATCTATTTTATGAAGTTCTTTAACTCTAAAGTTAACGAAAAAAATAGATAATGTCCCCAAAATTTCTAAAAGTTTAGTATTCTTTTTTTTTGTTATTAATGTAATGAATAAAGATAACTCGTTCAAATACCGAAATATTTTACTGCATTATATTGATTTGTACTCCTGTTATATGATTTTAATATGGCTATTAAGTTACAACTTTGGTACAACAATTTGTCCGTGGTGATATTTGAAATTAAACACCTCATGTAATTTTTATTTTTGGAAGAATTGTTAAGTTTTTAAAATTACTAAAAACAATAATTAATCTAGAGCAGCAGAAGTTAATCCCTTCCACACAAAAGATAATATACAATATACATTTTTTTAAATATAATTTTGTGTTTCAGGATCTATAGTCTATTTAAGGAAAAAATATTTCATTATAGTCTAAAGAAATACGTAGATAGATATACTAATGAAAATGGATAAAATACTAGAATATTCATAATGTTAATAACATTTTATAAATTGAACGGATAATTAGATTATTGCAGGTATGTCATATTCAATTTTAATTTTTAATTTATTTCTACATCCATTTTATGTAAAATTTTGTCTATTTGTTTTTTTAAAAAATGTATACATCACTGTGTTTGCAAAAATTCACATATGGTTATAAATAGTATGTATCTGATTCATTAATTTGGCTGTTAGTAGCTATGATCGATTAACACAATGTACTCAAAATGTTTTTTTTACCCATACTGTTATGAAAATCATAATGTCTATGAAGGATTTACTCGTAAACTGAAATATTATGAATTTATTAAATATGCAACAAAATTGAAACTTTATTCATATTTTAAAATATAAATTGTGTAATTTTAAATACATTATTATTACTCCCTCCTTCTTATGTAATATATAAAATTAATATTTTCATAATAAATCAAAGTCATCGCGCTGTAAAAAAAGGGGATTTTTTTTTTAGTTCAATTAAAATTATCAAAAATAGAAAAATTTAATTATTCTCTAATAACAAACCATATTATTGTATTCTAGAACATGTTTTCTAATTGCCGAACCATCAACCCATGTAACAAAATCTTCTAATGTTCGAGAAACTAAGAACGCAGGATCTTTTATTAATTCAGCACCAACTCTAACGTGCCCTTGCTCAATTAAATCGGTTGCACTTTTTATATTTTCAGACATTTTACCTATATATGAAAAATAATATCATTTTACTTATTCGTTCTATTTTATTAATATAAATATAATTTTGTTACTTTTAACCATAATTATTGGTAAACGTCTTCGACAGAAACTACTTGCTGATATATTTACTGCATTATTTAAATCCCATTTTGTTGGTATTAGACCCTGTATATATAATTTTTCTAAAAGTTGAGCACTTGTTTCTGTTCGAAATGGATTTTTTGCATCGATATGACTAATTTTTGTTGCTAAATCTCTGATATTTCGTGATAATTTGTTGTATCTGTAAATGGAGATTTTTTTTTATTTTATTAAATTTGTTTGTAAATCAAATAATATAAGTAAATTATTCAATGCATATCGACGTGAACTATATTTATTATTTAAATTTATTTTTTTTTCTTCTTATGGACATATAATCAATATTTTTGTCGATTTCTCTTACTAAAATTGGCATGCCTTATATTACTTATCACTGTCAGCTAAACGAAAAACAACTACTTAATTAAGGATCTATTATGTTTATGGCTCTTAATCCATGTATTACATCTATTTAGTGTGTAGAAATGTATAGATATTCACATAGTCTGCCGCCTAACTTTAAAACGTTTTTTTTTCTTGTTGATTTATATTTTATTTTCAAATAACAATAGGAAGTAAGTGTATGATGCTATGAAAATATTTATTCTTCGTATAATGTAAAATTGTCGCCAGTTTTTTTAAGATATGACACCATACATCTTAAATGGATACTGTCTCAAAAAAAAAATATGTGTGAAGTAGTATGTACAGAATGTGTGTAATGTGTAATTAATCTTTAGATTTAATTTTCTATAAATCAAACAATTAACAAAATAATAAAACTAAAATATTTACTTTGTGTAATCTTCACGTTTTCTTATGTGATATCTGCGTAGAACTTTAACTTCACTCAAATTATTATCGACTTTCCAATTAATAAAATCAACTTTTTTCAATAGTTTCTGTTCATGAAATTTTAATTTTCGTACCATTTTATTTATTTATACGGAAAACAATATTTATTTACAAAATATTAATAAAAACAAAAAACATGTATTCACTATCCTTCTGAAATATTTCTAACCTCAAAATATATTCATTTTGACACACATCTATCGACGCGGTATTGGCTTTGGTCTACAGTTAATTTCATTTCGATTACATTGAATAAGAGACAATTTTATAGAGAGAAATGGTTATATATTAATATTTTATTTTCTACTGTTGTTATGTTTCACATATTTCTGCTGTATGTTTGGCATTATCAAAGCGTGTGGTTCGTGTTCTTATTTGTCTCAGTGCAAGCATGTGCTTTTTGTTATTTTACGAAATTAACAAGAAAATACTGTTTTAAATTTAGTTTATAATTAATAAATTTATAAATAATTATGTTATTTAATGTTTTATTAAGAACGTATAAAAATATTATATATACTCTTTATGTTTTAAATTTACATTAAAATGTAAAAATGTAAAAAATTGTTTTTGAATATTGTGTTTTCTTTTGTGTACTAAAATTAGATAAAAAAAAACAGTTATTTTACTTATTATTATTTGAATAATAGATAATATATAATTGTATTTTGCAAACAATGGAAACTCAACATGTAGTACGTAATAGTGAATATTTACAGAAAAAAGAATTTGATTTTTCCAGCACACCTTCAACGACAATCAACCACCCCACCGTAACAATTGCTTCATCGATAAATACTAATAATAATAATAACAACGGAAATTCGTCATTTTTTAAAAGTTCATTTGCACGATCTTTATCATTTCATAATAATCAAACAAAATCCTTAGATTTTGAAATTAGTTTTAATTTAAATGGAAATTGTGATGCCACTAATAAATCTGTAGCAATTGACGAACAAGTAAATTATCGCCATCAGAAACAGCATGTCGTCAATAATTTTAATGTTAATGCATCCACACCTGTTTTTCAGACAGTCGAGCATCCCAATAAAATTCTTTGGTGTAAATCACAACAGGTGCATTTCATAATTTCATGCATTTATTTTTATGTATAATTTATGTATATATATTTATTTATATATATATATATACTACAGTTTCTTTTTTGATTAATTAACAATTAAATTTTGATTCTCTGTTGTTTCAGAATTCATTGAAAAATTCAACTTCTCATGCATCAGAACTGGAAGTTTTAAGATTACGAAAAGTGAGTATCCAATTATTTATTTTTATTTTATATATACAAATTACATATATTTTTTTCTATTGTGCCGATTGTATAGTTATATCATATAGTTTATAATAATTAAAAACGTTTATTATCCATTACCATTGTCCATAAATATGAAGCAACCAAGCACTATACCAATAAGGTAAATTTTGTAGACATTTTCAGAGAACAGTTCTTATTGATAATATTGTTTTATAATAGTATAATAAAAAAGTCATTTTAATTAATGTAATTATTTTCATATAGTTAAATCTGTTTTAAATGATTATAAATAATTTTATTCAAGTTCTAGTTGAACTAAAATCTGTTCTCCAAAATAATTTCTTTATCAGCATTTAATTGATCTAATCATTGATGTTATTGTCGATTCTTTGATGATTTATTTTATAAGATGATCTTTCAATTAAATATGTACTTTTTATTACCTTTCCAATAGAATGATTTCAATATTTATAATTGATTTCGTTTGGTTTGTATACTATATAATATGAACTTGGCATATTCAAGAATTTAATATAATCATCTGATCATTGAAGTGAGAAAATAATTTTTAATGGATTTCAAAACTTCAAGCTTATCTGAATTCGATTAATTATAGATCCCGCTTAATTATAGTATTATAATTCAATTGACATTACCACTGATTAGATAAATATGTCAATACCATGTTTCAAGTAATACAACTTTGTCCTAAAGATATAATATAACATCATGTAATAAAGAACATGAAAACGCAATATATTTCCGATTAATAAATTTATTACACTTATAGTCAAATTAGTTTATTTCAATTACATACCCATATATTTTCGAATTTACGAACTGTTGAAGCATTTGCAAAAGTAAATAAATTACTAACCAATGAAATTGTATTTATTTATTTTTTGCAATAAAAACATAAATGTGAATATGATTTTTTTCTTAAACGAATTTAATTTAAAAAAAATTATAATTTGAATTAATTAATTCATAAATATTATCAATATGTTATAATATTCGTGCCAAAATAAACTTTTGGTCAATATTTCCGTTAAATAAATATTACTGTCAAGCTTTCTTATTATGTTTTTCTTAAGTGGGCGACTGAAATTGTGTCTTATTATACTTGAATTAGAAGTGACATTCTATTTAAACAACTGTTATTTCGAGTATTTATTTAATAAATTAAAAAAGTTAATCTATTTAATTATTTATTATAATAATTATTAATCTTAATATTAAATATATTAAATCAAATAAAAAAGAAGATGTGAAATACAAATATATACGAGTATTATATTATTATATATTTATGGTTTTGTGAGGGTATATCAAAGTTTTTGTATTATTTACAAATCAATTCATTAATCAAACTCTAATAACCTCTTTCAATTTTCTGTAAAAACAGATTTTTACCATTGTTGTTGGACAACTTGTATGTATTTTTTTTTTTGAATTTTTTATTTTCTCATCTATAAATGAAACAAAGAAAATTACAGTGAATCTTTCTATTTTGTTAATAATTTTCACAGAGTTTAAAGATGTAGCTTGTAATTTTTGCATAAATTTTAATCAAATAATATAAATTGTAATAAAACAATAATGTGAGTGTAATTAATGCATTCAAAGTGAGTCTTTAATTATTTTTCATTTGAAGTTCATGAAGTTCAAAAAAAACTTATTATTTTATTGAATTTTGTATTCAATTATTCCAAGATTTTTTTTTTTGTTTTTGCTTTTCAATTGTATTTTTGTTTATACCACCAAACCATCATAAAACTCACACTATTGAATGTTAATTGTCCATTTCCCAATGTAAGTGTAAAAATCAAACATAATCAAATGTCCGCAAATGAAAAATGGCAAACGTCTGGCCTATTCCCAAAAAAGAGGTCAAAATGTGATCCTTTCAATTACAGATCCTATAGTCATTACTTAAATGTTATCCAAGGTCTGGGAAAACATTATTAACTTTAACATCATACCTTATACGTTGTGGATCCAATAAAAATATTCATGATCGTCAATACTTCTTTCGATGCATTACCATCAACTGTTCTAATTGACTGAAATTTCGATGAAATTTCGAATAAAGACTTGTACAGGTTTGATGAGACTCTGATGCTTGCACATGACATATCCAGGGCTTTTGACAGAGTTTGGCAAGATACATTATTATCAAAACTGGTATTCATACTGATTTAAAGGCATGCATTTCAATATTTTAGCTATTGTTTAGATAGATGTCGTTTTTAAAGTTTGTTTAAATCATATTTTTGTAAAGAAAAAAAAAATTGTCAACCAGTGTTTATTCAAAATGAATGCTATATTTCGATATTTTTATTTCAAATAGTGCTATTATGATTTAAATTGTCAATTTTACAAGATCATTCATAAGTTTAATTGGACATACGAGGCGTCAAAAAAATATTTCCGTATCCGTAGTAAAGACATCACATAACAGTTATTATATAATAGAAGTCTAAATTTAATAAACAAACATCAACATATAAGATGAAAGTAAATTAACTATCAATAACTAAAACTTATTAATATTCTGGTCGTACAGAGTACAAATCGGATGTCCCATTGATTGTGACTTTATTTATTACCTTTCAATATGTAATCATCATATTGTTTATACAATTACCAGTATTGTATATTTTCATACCATTAAAAAGCACAAAAAAAAACAACAAGAATGTTTTTCTTTCAATGCATGGTTATTTTGCTTTTTATATCAATGCTGCTGATTTTATAATTTTCAAACTTTCATTTTTATTTCATTATATTTATAAACGCTTATATGTTATGTATATTCGATATTCTTAATATAATTTTATTTTGATATAAATATGTTTTTTATGATTTATGTCATGTAAAATATACTAAATTCTATAGAAAATGTTTCGAGGTGATATTGGAGGCAATTCCATGATGGGAGTCTTTTTGATTTTTCATGTGCCAACTGAATAATTGTCTGAAATCAAGTATTGTCATATCATAGATTAGGTTTCATCTAAAATGTAAATAATTTGCAAGTTTTCATCTATACTGCGAAAATTAACATATAATTTCTTTTTACTTTTAATATAAACCGTGTTTTCAATGTAAAACAATATTAGTCAAAGAAATAGGATATACATTGTAATACATTGTAGATCAAGTACAATTATTGTATACATTTTCGCATACTTAATCCTAATACCTGTAATTTTCCATTTTAAATCCTATTTTGGGTTAGTAATAAATGTAATTTTGTAATTTTTATGATCCTATTTATTAACACATAAATTTCAAATATATTTGAGCAAACCCATAAAATTTGTATGTACTATTTTAATTTTTATGACCTTTACCTAAGTTCCCGTATACTATACTTACACTGTACAGATTAAAATAAGATCTTTTCTGCAAATTTAGGGAACATAAATTTGGAAAACAATATATATATTTGGAAAATGTAAATTTCCAATTTAGTACTCTTGATTAGTTTTCAAATTACAAACATAAAATATATCTCAATGTAGAATATTTTATTTGAAATACACAAAGAAATAGAAAAGTATTGAACGAATTACAACTTTTCGTATAAAACTATACAAAATAATACGCGATTATTATATTGTGATACTTGGTGATTAACCTCTATAATCCATCTATACCTCAACACTGGCGACTCAACCACGATATATTGCAGTAATGAAGTGAGATTGAGGCTAAAAATATATAGTGTTAATTTTCGTATTTGTAAATTGGTTCAAAAGTATTTCAAATAATAAAACTAGAGTAACTGGCGATTTATGTACCACTCTACTAAAACATTGAATTGTTATTATATTCATCATTTATATTTTCCAGTTTGTAAATTTCAATTATGTATAGTTATTAGACTTCACATTTTTCCCACTCTAGTCTAGTCCATTAAGCACAATTTCTTTAAGACAAACTAAATTAGAATTCTTCAATATATTTTAGTTGAATTTCTAGTAGTCTAATCATCTAATGCCTTGAAAATATAAGGATTTTAATATAATCATATATATATATATATATATATATATATATATATTGCAGTAAAAAAAACTGCATTTGAGTATTCTTTGCTATGATTCTTTTTTATTATATTTTTTCGCAATAATTTTTATTATTCATGTTTACATTATTGTGATACTTAACAATTGTAACTAAATACGATTAATTATGATTTTTAGAAGAATTTCTGTATTAAAATGAATTTCTTCCAATATTAATTTCATAAAGCAAATTCATTTACGATAATATTATTTTTCTAATAAATGATAAATTATAAATGCATACGCATTGATGTATGTGAAAATTGAAATATATATATATAAATATAAATATAAATCTATATAACTGAAAGTCAGTGCATTTTTATGTGATGTAGTTGTTGCGTGCGGATTGTGTTTTTGTTTAATACATAAATCGTATATTATTAAAAATCACAACATTAATTATACATAATATAAACTGCATAATATCAATCACAGTAGTTTGCTTAGTTATTTAAATTATTAATATTAATTTATATCTGTCACATACGAGTATATTAAATATTTATAATAAAACAAACGTTTTGACAATAATATTATGATGCACGCTAAGCATATTCAGTTCACTCCACAACTTAGTACCTGTGTAATATCCTCTTATAAATCTTCTTATTTCTACATAATTTACTGTCCTGTGAATCGTCACTATATGCATTTAATCACTTCCAAGTCATTTTGAACAACTGATAACCAAGAAGCTTAATAGCAATGAATTCAATTTTATACTGTAATTTCCGGTCTACACATAATGGTGACCGTACACTTTAATCTACTTTGAGTGATTATATTGATAATGCTCGTAGGTGCAAATTTTGAACTGCCTCAATGAACAGCATTAATGCTAAAGTGAGCTAGATGTTCTACAAATTGTTCGGATGGTTGGAAATAATAATATATTAATGACCGGGCATTACAGTCTTTGTACAATGCAAGTCTATTTTATTGTTTGTAAATTTTATTTTTATTACATTAGGTTGCTAAAACTCTTGATTAGATACAGTTTTAATTTTTTCGTATTATTTTTATTGATTATGTTAGGTTTCCAATTTAACATTCCGATTACATACGTGCTTTTCACCACCACCTTCGTCTATTGCCAAATAATTTCACAAATCTTGTCTATAATTATAACTTACTTAAATATAGTTTTTTTTTCATACAATTTAGGAGGTCGACTGTTTTCTCTAAAACGTAATCGTTAAAAATTATCCTAATATATTATATACAGAGGATACAATTATAAAATTTGTAAAAAGCAATTTGAATTCTTTCCAAAAAGCTTTTTCTTTATACCAATTTACCATTTATTTATGTTTTATCTCCAAATTGAGAATGTGTCTATTTGAAAATTTTGCATCTATCGAAAAGTATTTTCAAATAAATATTTATATTTAATTTGTGTTTTTTTTTTTTGAAGACAAATAAATTTGAAATTTATTTTTCAATATAATAAAAGAAGTCAAAATCAAAAATTTGAACATGATTTGGAAATAAATTTATTTTATTATAGTCACATAAGTTTTACTGCAATGCGGAATTCTATATTTAATATCATTTATGTATAAAATTTCCATATACCACCAAGTTAAAACCACCTAAAGAAATGTAATACGTTATGTGTAAGACTTGTGTATAATATGCATTCGAACTACACTATATTGTATATTATACCTGTTTTTATATCATCTGTGGTTAATTTATATGATAATATTATTGCAAATATTATATAATTGTCAGATTATCAAATTAAATACTAGTATAATCTGTTTGTTTGCTTATGAACTTTGTTCAAATCAATTAATTATTTATATGAGCCGATTAAATTACCCGGTTCTGCATAAAATTTCTTCAATGGAATGCTGTAGGTGCGGAAGATATTCATTATACATGTATATATATATTATATCATTTTTAAAGTCATTTTCTATCTATAACTAAAATTGTATGGGATTTTCTATATTTTATATAGAAATATAAGATAAATTATGTTCTAAATTGTTTTTACTTTTTTTTATTTCATTTCTGAATCATAAATTTGTGTTATGCACTAATTATTATTTAATAGTGATGCCGTTTTTTGTCTCGCTATCATTAAGCGTTGTAATATATACAGCAGTACACAGGATATTTGATTAATGTTTTACATTTTCATTAGATGTGAAAAACACATGTACAAAAACCAAAATACCTATTTTTTTCGATGTAATTTGTAAACAATAAATTTTAACATATTCTCGTATTGCTGCTAAAAACAATAAAAATTCAAATTAAAGTGTAACAAATTGAATACAAGAAACATTTATTGTTTGCTTGAAATTGTTAAAAAATTACTTAAAATTGAATTGCTATTAAAACTGTGGTAAACAGAAAAGAAACGAAAATGAAGAGAAAATTTTAAGTCATTATATTCTTTCAATTATTTTTTTAAAAAAATCAAATTAAATTTTAATCAGGTGATGAATTTATTTTCGCTTTCGTTCGATATAGTCGACACTTACTGTAATTAAATAACATATAGAAATCCACCATTATTATTTGTGATATTAATCCTGGATACATTCCCCTGATGTCTTAACACATTTTTGTTATCTATTCACCGGCTATAACCCTACAAACATATCTTTATGTTGTATGTTTATTATACAAACCATGACTTTATAGAGCCGAAAGGTGATCTGATCACTATTTCCGGTAATGTGGTCAGCTCAAAAGAATTTCCTCGTATACAGCCTTGTCTTCAAATAATTTATTCTATATAATCTCTTTGAGTTGACCATAGATGTAAATTTTGTGTCAATTAGTTTTTCATTTACCAGTTTATATTTATTTTATTTTAATTCAACATAATATATACGTAGTATTTTTTCTTTATGAATTTTCATTAAATTAAATTGTACGTCATTAATCGTCTGCATACCCTTTAACAAATATAAAAATGAATTGAATATTTTTTTTTTACAATTTAACGACCACTTTATAAAAAACAAACTAAACAACGTTTTGTGCATATTTATATTTTTTTCTATGGGTATTTTTGATTATTTGTATTGAAATCTATAGATTATATATAATATAATAAGATACTATACATATAATTAATCATGCACCTAATTTGTATTCATAAGTTGTATATTTCCCAAAAATATTACCAATTTTTTTACTGAAACATTCAAGAATTAAAGAGAAGAGACCAAGTTTTCCAACGAATTTCAATTGTCGGTTATATATTTTTCATTAAATTATAGAATTGTATAATTTGTATATTATTACGTTACACAACGATTGAATAAGGACTCATCTTTATGTTAGCTGTATATATTTAAATGTTGCCTATATTAATATTTATTCATAAAAATAATAATACAATAATATGTTAGTTCTTATATTGTCTGCGTTTTGTATACCTTGTTTTTTATTGTTCTGAATTACAACATATAAAAATTGTGCAATTCCCTTGATTTTTCCCAACCGGAAACATGTTACTAGCACCATATATTATTATTATTATTATTATTATTATCATGATGATTATAATGATAATGATGATAATGATGAATCTGATGATGATGGCTATATATCTCCATATAAAGAAAATATAAACTTAAGCAAATATTCAAAGTGAATTAAGTTAGAAAAAATATCGTTTGCTTTATTATTTAGTATCACAAGCATTATTTTTTTTTATAAAATAATAAAAATTATAATTACTTATTAGTATTTCTAATTAATTGCTATTACAATAAAAAGACTGGTTAATGCCACACTTTTCTATATTTTCTTGCAAATTTTCAAAGAAATTTTTTGTTATTGTGAAATTATTAATTTTCTTTTTATAAACTACTTGATTTTTCTTTAAAAATAAAAATAGGTTACTTATTTTTAGTACATACATTTATTTCTTTAGAATAGTATTTTATTAAAGACTCGTATGTATGCAATAGAGAAGTGATTGATTAATATTCTATAGACTAGTTTGAAAATTATAATCATAATTTGTCTGAATCTAATAGTCGATGTATTTTATTTATAGCATTAATGAATTATTTTGTAACATTTAATTGCTGGCTATTCAACAGTAATTCTTAGTTGTTTTGTTTTTTTGTGTTTTTTTTGTGTTAAGCTTGCATAATTAATAATATTAATTTGTAGTGAAAAATTTGTGGTTAAAAAATCTGAGATAATATTTGAACGAACCGTATTGTATCAGATGGAATCTAACTGGCATTTTTTAAGATCTTGATTTTGCAGCAATCGCAAATTAAATTGGTCTAAAAATGTATGTTTCAAAACGTACTTCAATTCAGTGGTATGTTCAATTTGCGATTAATGGTTAAGAAAATAGATAACGTAAAGAATTAAAGCACTTAAATAATCTAATGTTGCGTATGTGTAAAACAATTGTTTATCATATTATGTGCCCAAACGCAATAATAAGATAATTGTTATTGACTTACAGACAGATATCTGGGGCAGAAAGTGAAATACGGTATCGACCAAGATGGCGATCGTTGATATTGCAAATTACATATTAGACTATAATTCTCAAGGTAATTGAAGATCCGTTCGTACAAATATATAATAACCTTGTCCAATTAATAGATTTTAAATGATTAGTGATTTGAATTAAAATATTAACCCGGCTTCGATATCAGGGAGCATATCAGGAATAATTCTCATAAAAAATAATCTTTACGAAGTCTTAATTTCGAATATCTGAAATGTTATATGTTCTGTTTCTACCTCTTGCTAAATTATAAATTTATTTTAGAAATTATGTTTTGAATTTTATTATCAAAATTACGTGATTTTAGAATATTGTATATATTGCCACTATAAAAACTCTCGTATACCTCTACAAAAAAAAAGCAATTTGACTTTTTCTGATTCAAATAATTTACTTAAAATAGCAATAAAAAAATGTAATTAATTTCTCGTACATTCCTCGAAATCGTTATTATGGAACTGTCATATAAAAAGAGAAATGATTTGTGCTTAATTTGAAACTTGTTGTAT
>JANSTX010024747.1:0-15333 GCA_027564355.1 Penthetria funebris | reverse complement strand
ATTTATAGATTTTTTTTTCCAATTTTGGCAATCAACTTTTTGACAGACAATCAAATTATAAAATCCACAAATATTTTTCGGCAGAAATTTGAATGTACTAGATTAATGAATTGTTTTTGCTATAATCTCGAACAACACTATACTAGTAATAAATTATAAAATTTTTAAAAAACTTATGCATAAAACAACAAATATTATATGAAAATAAATACAATTACAATCCACGGATAACATTTGTCTAATATATGACAGTAACAATATTTTTTAATTATTACATTCGAAAGGAATGAGAGTAGAATAAATTAAAATAAACAACAAAATTTGATTAACGATTGAAATCCCTTTTCGAAATCCATGCTTAATTATATTTAATTTAGCCCAAAAAAAAAAGAAAAAGAATATATGTTTTGTGGAATTTATTTTTAATTTATGGTTTTTCAATTATTTATTTTTTTTGTTCATAAACATCTAAATAATATTAATAATATAATATAATAATAATATGCAACAAAAATAAAAATAAAATGTCAGGTGATAGCGATTATACATTTGCGCTTAAGCTACAACAAGCATTAAATAGTGAGGTAAGAATTATTTAAATATAAACATAATCAAAAAAAGGAAGAAAAATAATGCAAACAGAAACATAGCACATGCAACGCATCAATGCATCTATTTGTTGTCATGATATAATATTAATTATGCCTCGTATCGTATTATGCATTTGCCTTTTTTTGTTTTGTTTTTTACAATATATTTATATTCTAAATCTAAAATGCATTCTAATATTCTAAATAAATTATAATTTCATTGTAAGACGTCGTCATCTTCCTTTACTTTCACATTTTAGTCCACTGCATTTGTGGAGCTCCCAAACAAAAAAATATATATTCAATGTTTCAGCCTAAACCTGAATATTTTTTACGAGAATATTTCCATGATTGATATACAATTTTCGCAACAATATCGAAAACAGACAGATGATGAAGGTGGTAAGAAAAAAGTACATACTTTTTAATATAAAGGGATGGCTGAGAGATATTAACTTGGAAAACACATCAAAATAACAATTTTTGATAGCTAAAAATGTATGCATTTTTCTACAAAATTATTGAAATAATAATATTGAATTTGCCAATTATGATTGAATATATTTGTTTTAATGAATTATTGACTGATAAGAGATAACATTGTACTATATAGAGGTTATTATTCCAATAATCATGTGTTACTGGTTGGTATCATTTCGAAAATGACAAGATTTATTTTATCTTTTACCATTAAAACAATATAATTACACTGGTATATTTAGTCGTTTAAAGATTTTGTGAATAATTCATTTGCGTGATGTGGAAAACCACAGTTACAAACAAAAAGTTTGTTGGTGAGAAATTCACACAAAAGTCATTAAAATCGACACGATCATATAGTTGTCATATTCTTTTGATCGTCTAAGCGGTAGTACCACTGACAAATTAGCCAATATACATTGAGCAAAATCTAGCCGATCCTAATAATCACCTAATATAGCTTTTTGTATAGAAAATAGTAATAATATGTTATACAACTTATTAATATATTTATTTTTCAGTACTCTGATGTAGGATAAAAATAAAGTCATGCAATTTAGTTTCATTTACTTAGTAGTCAAGTGTCCACATTAATTTCAGAATATTCTGATGTTATGTAATAAACGTAAAAAAACACAATAATAATATAATAAAAGTACGTCTATTTGAGTGACGAATGGAGTGGACCGTGACTACCATCAAGTTTAATCAACCAATCTGTACTTCCACACGGTGTTGTCACCGGTAACTAGTCGATCACGGTATACGTCAGTAATTGCGTGGGAGGGATCGAGACTAAAAAAATGAGTTTACATTTGATATTACATGCATATTTGAAACTGTAAATTAATAATTATAATACCGCCGTATGCGGCCACGAGACATAAACGTTCAGATGGTGACATATATTTATTATTGTGGGCAAGAGACATTGAAATACGACAACAATTTAATAAATTAAAATTAACTTGGAAAATATATTGTTATTTTTTTTTTTTATTATTATTTTTAGTTTGATGAAGAAAATGTTGACGACGATAGACAAAATAAACGAAAAACTGAAACAGATTTAAATTCAACAGTAAATATCGTTCATCCAGATTGGGAAGTTAAAGACCCAGTACCAGATATTTTTGCATTATTTGGTGCATTTGATATTCGATTTTTTCAAGCAAAATTAAAATGTGTATCATTAGAATGGAGTAAAAGAATGTATTCATGTGCTGGTATTTGTTATCTTAGAAAAAATCGTTTAGGAACAGCAATAACGATAAGGCTTAGTGAACCATTATTAAAATTACGTAGCCGAAAGGATTTAGTTCAAACATTATTAGTAATTTTTATTCATTGTTAACAAATTTGATGTGTTTTTGTTTTAATTTATTATTTTTTTTCATTTTTTTTTGTGTTTAGCATGAAATGATACACGCATATTTGTTTGTATTAAATATTCGTGAATCTAATGGTGGTCATGGACCGAATTTTATCAAAATAATGACAAATATTAATAAAACAGCTGGTACAAATATAACGGTAAAATAAAAAAAAAATATAAATAATGTATTAACACTATGATCTATATACATATTTATTGTATTTAGGTATATCATACTTTTCATGATGAAGTTCGATCATATAAAAATCATGTATGGCGATGTAATGGCATTTGTCAACATAGAAAACCATTTTTCGGTTATGTACGTAGAACTTGTAATCGTGCACCGGCACCAAATGATTTATGGTGGGCCCATCATAAAGAAATATGTGGTGGATATTTTGAGAAAATTTCCGAACCCAATGCAAAAGCCAAAACAAAATCGATTAATAAAACTAAAACATCAACAGTAACAACAGCAGCTACAATAAGTACAAATAATAATATAAAATCGGTAAGAATTTGATATTTTTATTAAAATTGTTTTCAATTTATCTATAAATTGAAAAGGCTAATGAGACACGATGATTATAATATTAAAACTAGAAAATATTGTGCCGGAAAGATTGGTAGTGCAATCGGATGAACTTGATCACAATATTTGTCAAAAGTGTTCGCAATAAATAGACACAAACTACGTTATGAACAACTATAATTGATTGTATATTGTCCGTTCGGAAATCAAAATTTGTTGTTTAGATTGAATTTTTATGTTACATGCACATTAGAAACATCTATTTAACATTATTGTGGCTTCCTATATTTTCATATGGTTGTTGTTAAGGTCGAGATTAGATAAGATGATTTATGTTCAATTATTAATTAAATCAAAGATAACCATTTATTGTTTAAAACAATATTTGAGCTTCCTTGAAATTCATAATACATCGACCACAAAATTCATCAAATCTTGTACTGATTTTGGTAATTTTTGTTTTCCTAATTCGTCTTAATTTGTTATCGTATAATAACTATACTAATAAATCAAGTCTTTATATTAAATTTATTCATTATGAAGTGGCTACTCTTTTTAACACAAAATAGCACCTTTTATTGACTCGTAAGTATAGAACGGTGGAGGATAGGAACGGAAAAATTTGTGAATATTTTAACTTGAGGCCGTAAAATGCAGGAAACAGATCCTAATAAAGATGTTTCTACCAATAAAATAAATCTACTTCGAAATTTAATCGTGCAACCAAACGTGAATGTGAGTGTGAAAATCGAGTAAGTCATGTATTAAGTAGAAATACCGGTGTATTTCATCAAATTGTATTATTGACTTATGTGATAAAAACACAACGGCGTCTTATTCGCATAGAGTATTACATAGTTTCTCTGTCCCCAATCAGAAATTATATTTAAATCGTTGATTACTGGCCTTTGGTTGAAATAGTAAAAATGATGCTGAGTGTCGTCAACAACCTAGCTGTAAATTTTTGTTCGTAGTTTGTCGTAATAGGTTATTAATGAAAATTAAAAATTGTATTCAAAAAAGTATAGAAAATTTGAAATCTATGGCTACAAAGATGAATACCATAAATGGTAAATTTTGATTAGAATCCCTTATAGCAAACACTGTCAAAAGTCATGTATATGTCAAGCGCATAGGATCCAAATTTCACCAAACATGTGCAAGCCTCTACTCCAAGGTTTAGTCAGATTGGTTAAAAACCCTGCACAGTTGATCTACCAGATCGAAAATCGTATTTACGATCATGAATAACATTCGATCATATCTTACCTGGAAAGGTAAAATATGCTTCTTGGAAAGATCAGATTTTGAACACTTTTTAGGAATAAGCTCGATATTTGCCATTTTCCATGCAGAAGGAAAATGACCGCACACTGCTGGCAAACCATGTTGCGTAGCGATAGAGAAAGACACAAAAAAAGGCGCAAATTTAAGCAGAACTATGCCGAAATACCATCAGAACCATATGCTTTGTAAACGAATATGAATGGGTTACATGTTTGAAGTCACCCTGGGATTCTATTTTTGTACCTTATTGAATGTCTTAATTTATGTAAATTATGTTACCATTATAAATAACAAAATAATTACATTTAAGCAACATATAAATTGTCTGCCTATGGGAAAAGTTATTGAATATAAATTAATAAATTTTCCTATATAGAGCATCCAAAAGTAACAAGCGAGCGTTTACTTGGGACTCGAAATCTCTGGGTTTTTACTGTGTAACTTCTAAATTCAAGAACTACACTACTTTATAGAATATGGGTAGACCCACATCCTACAATCGAATTGAAGATAACTGTAATTGTTATTTTCGTAACTATTTCATGAAAAATATTCCATTTATACTGACAATTTCAATTCTCTATTTTAGTTCTTCCCAGTGGAATCAGTTATAAAAAGAACAATATCTAGTGGAAATTTGACCAATGTTGTAGGTTTTAAAGATCTTACAAGTTAGTATATTGAATAATAATATAGCTAATGTATATATTTTGAAATTTCATGTCAACAATCTACTTTAATATAAATAATTTTTCTTTTACGGTACGCCATTAAAAAAATCAACTACACACAAAACAGTTGCTGGTTCAATGTATGTTTTAGAATCGCCAAATAAAACTGATAAATCAAGAAAAATTACAGATACTGTTCGAGATGTATGGTCGAAAAAGTATTTACCAAATGAGAACAAAAAAAATAATAATGTTGATAGCAATAAAATTCAAATAAAATCAATTGATAATAAAACACCACAACAAAATACGAATAAAGATCAATGGAAACATATTGATGATGATCTACAAATTAAAGAAGTTTTTAATGAAGTGATTGATTTAATTGGTGACGATGATGAGGATGATGATGATGATAATAGATGTAATATTACCAATTCAAATAGTACAAAACCAAAAATTATTAAACAATCGTCAGAAGAACGACAAACAATGATTAAAAAAGAATTCATCGATGAAAATGATAATGATATTATTGAAATTATTGACGATGAATTTGATGACGATTTATTAGATGCATCAATTATACTAAGTGATACAAATGTATTAAATGATTTATTTGGTCATGATACACTAATGTCAGACTTTAATAATATCAATAATGTTATTATGTTTGATCCGGAAAATGTTGGTAATACAAATAAAGAAATTATAACATGTCCAATTTGTCAAGAGAAAATGTCACGTGAATCATTAGATGATCATTTAGACGGTTGCACTGGAATAATAGTTAAAATACCGGTATCATCAAAATCAAAGAGAAAATTAACACAATTGCCATTTTACAATAATAAGAATAATACTAAAAGAAAACGTTCAGAAAAGGATGTACTTAGAGAGACGTTACGCGATGCTGGTTACAATGAAATTGATATTGAAAAAGTTGTAAAAGAAAAAGACGATGAATTAAAATATAATAAAAGAATAATAAATGAAATGGCTACAACATCAACACATCAGTCAAATTTTGAAGTGGTTAATAATAATGTTAATCATAATAATCAAGATGATACTGTACCCTGTCCAATATGTTCAATTCAAATTGATGGGAATTATATTAATGAACATCTTGACATTTGTCTACAACAGAATTCCGCATGAAAAGGCTGTTTTGAAACTCAATTTTTATAGTTTTAAGTTAAATTTATATTATTCTTACGTTTTCTCTTTATATAAATATATAATATAATTTTTACTAAAATGTATTACTTTGAAATATTTTATGATTTTATCGAAACTCATTGATTATACTATCAAAATCAATCACTGTTTATTTACATTTGTTTATTTAAATTTGTCAAATGTCAAAAAGAAAAAGCATGAGAAAGTGTATTTCATAAATAATGGCGAAAAGAGTTCGTTTCATTATTCATAAATTGGCCACTTTTATTTCAATACAACCGCGAAATGTACCTAACACTTAAATATTTGTATGGAAATTTAAATGTCTTCGCGGTTACTTTTAAATAATAAAAGTGGCCAATTTATAAATAATGAAACGAACTCTATTCGCCCATAAATATACTAATTTCTAATTAATGTAATTTATGAATGCGCATTGCATTCATTTCTTACTTTATTTGTTGACATTTGTCAAATATAATAAACAATGAATGTTTTTGAAAGTCCAACGAATAGTTTTTCTTATTTTGCAGCCAGAGAAACATGAGTTTGGTTATTGTGGTTATTATCTCAAACATGGATAATATTAGATATTTGAACACCAAAATGTGATCAATAGATGCCTTTGATTTGTCAGACATGATAAACAAGTAATTATAAATATATTGTTGTACAAAATTTAGGATTTGACTGAAATTGAAAAAGAAAAAGTGATGAATATTGCGAAACGATATCGTTACATACAGACAGATGTAATGTATCAACGTAACAAAAATCAAATATCAAAAATGACGATCATATAACTAAAATAGAATTTATGCTTGTGCAAATATGTGGTATGAAAGTAAAAATGAGATGATAGAGTTCTTAAAAAGTATTGAAGATCAATGTGCAAGATGTGTTTCTCAAAACTATTTACGAGTTGTTGATCCCGATTATTACGAATTTAAAAGTAAGTTAGTTATATATCTTATTTTATTATAATAAAGATAGAAATTATATAGATTTGTGCATCAACATTAAATATGCATTTTTTGTTTGATTGGTGATGAATGCATTGTATTGGACGCTCAATTACGTATTCAAAAGTTGACCACTTATATTGAAGATAATAATTCTTAGTTTAGTTCATTATTCATTATGAAGAATCTGTATTCTAATCTCTAATTAGTTAATGTTCTGTTTGTTAATTTGGTATAAGCGTAGTACGTATAAAAATGCGGAAATAAAATTATTATAATTTCTACAAATTAAAACGAATCCGTTTTCAGATAGCAAAAATAATATTGTTAAAAAAATTTAGCAATTAGAAATTGAATCTACTTTATACACGACGACTGGATTGAATGTTACCGGGTTAAACAAAAAAGATTGCCCATATCTTACGGATAAGGATCGCATTCGGCACAGAAAACGATGACTTCAAGTAATGTACATGTAATATCTACTTGATCATCGTTTAATGGAATAACCAATATCAGTTGATCGTAAACATATTGTTGCAGAAAGTACATATTTAGTAACACTTGATGGTTATACTGATTTTCAACCACATGCTGTTACATTGCTAATTGATTTAATGAAAAAGAATCTTAATTTAGAAGCCGTTTGTGAAAGAATTCATCCAATCATCCAATTGTTAGCAGACCAATGGTAATGGTAAACTACTGAACATTTGATTGGTTGTGTACTTTGTAATCCTATATATTCTTCATTATTTAGAGGAAAAGCATTAATGGACGATAATTTTATGAAAAAATATATAACAAGTTATGATTATGTACAATATGAACAAGGTGACGATCGATGGATATGTACATTATTATAACAAAGAGACCTTAATTTATACCAGTGTCTCTTTAATGACTTTAATTGGAAATACCAGATTGTGGTATTTGCAATGCGATCGATGTCCAATTATATAATAATTCTTAATGTATTTATTTGATATGCTCAGTTAGGTGATACAATAACGTATACTTGATCAATATATATAGAATCTAATTTAGATGCGATGTGGTTCACCTTCAACATATTTCAAGTACAATAGTATTGTCGCTTTGTAGATTTTGTAATGTACATTTAATTTTTAGATTTAAATTTTGAACTAAATTATTAAAACAATTTATGTAGCCGGCCTTCTGTTAATTATATACTCTGAAATACTTGAACCATGTCTATTATGCTACCTATTAAACAATTTTGTCTAACTGTTCCTTTGTTGAATCTTATTTTGATATCAAACTGCCATTATTATGAATTTAATTGAACGTTTTCTTTTCTGATTCGTGGTAAGTTTCTTTCGTGTTGTTTGAATTTAAAGTCTAACTATTTATGCCCTTTTTCGTCGTATTTATTCAAATTTCAATTTACTTACAAAAAAACAGTATATACGTCACCTGTAAATATGGACTTGTCTCTTATCGGATTATGTGCTTGATACTTACATATATTTTCCCGGGTGTTGAAGTTGTGCAATTGAACAGTAATATAAAACTGCAGGTGAATAAATATAAGTTCACATGTCAAATACTACAGCATTCACATGAATATAAAAATAAGCAACACGTGCAAGTATACACAATTATATAAAACACAAATTAATTTATGACTTATAACAGTTCTATATTTCGTAGTGTCCCCTATGGTTTGAATTTCATCAGAATGATAATATGTAGAAAGTATGTGCCGTTTAATTATTTTATATTCTAATATTTTTTTTCTTAGTTAATGATTTCTGGCTTTAGTACAATTAATTACTTACATAATATTCGAAATATTATTAAAAACTGTAATGAATATAATATGGAATGAATATTTGTTTATTAATTATTAATAAGCTGTCAATTCTATAGAAACTGGTATTTAATGCATTGAGCAAAACCCTTATAGATTGTTTTAGGTTTTAGGTGTTGAATAATGCATGAATGTCAATTTGATTTCAATCTCTGAACATTCCAATAAGATTCGGCATTGTTACTTACCAATTTTTATAAAGTACCATTACACAGTCTTCTAGCATATGCACCACTCCTTTCATCGAAAGCTGAACGATCATCTCTGTGTTAATGCTGACATAATATCAGATATATAGTGACATGCCTGCCATGAAATTTTATGTATTTTAACATTGTCGTATATAAAATAAGAAGATTAATAATTTACTGAACCGTTTTTAATTAATAACTATAAATTAATGAATAATTTTAAATACTTTATATGTATGTACACTGTAAATTAGTTTATAAAATTATTTGAATTTAGCACGCGCTATTTACATTGAATGTACTTTTGTTTTGTTATAAAAAATATCCATTGCAAACTTCATTGTCTTGTTGTCAAAATTTGTAGAAAACTCAAAAAAAAAAATCCTTTCAGCCATATTTTAAGAAAGTTACATTATTTTTGAGTTTTTTTTACTATTTAAAATTTTGAAGCACATTTATTTAACTAAAATAAAAAACAAAAAAAAAAAAACAAGTAAAAAATGCCAAAGAATAAAGGAAAAGGTGGTAAAAATCGTCGTCGTGGTAAGAATGAAAATGAATCTGAGAAAAGAGAATTAATTTTCAAAGAAGATGAACAAGAATATGCACAAGTCACAAAAATGCTGGGTAATGGCAGATTGGAGGCAATGTGTTTTGATGGTGTAAAACGTCTTTGTCATATACGTGGAAAGCTTCGGAAAAAGGTTAGTTAAAATTTTAAAATTTTAAAATTTTTTTAATTGATTTTCTATTTGATATATTCGTTGCCCTTGTGACGTCATTTTATCTCAAGTTCTGAAAATTCGACGTCACTATTCTTAAAATTTAATAGTTTAAGTTTTTTTTTTGTGCTGCTGAGCTGCACTGCTGCTATTGCTGCGTATATCAGCAAATATATGCATGCATTTTTTTTTTTTGTTTTGTTACATTTTTGCAACATCGAAATATTAATTTATTTGCGTCGTCATGATCAATTTTGTATAAAATTAATTGAAAGACAGACAAAGTAAAATGCACACAATAACATTAATTATACGAAGTATTTGATTTGTAAGATTTAAATTTAAAAATGTTTGTTCTACATTGCAATCAATTTATAATGCTAAAAGAAACATCCCAGTTTATGATATTATTAATTATTTTTTGGTAAATAAATTAATAATAAAATGACAGTATTTAATTTTGATAAATCAATAGGTTGTACGATTAGTGAGCAACCATAGACTCAACAATCTTATATTTCATATAGGAATAAGTTCACCACATCTTTTTTTTGTTTTTGATTGTTTTATTGATAATTTACTAACTACTTCATGACCTACACTAAGAAGTTTCCCAACAAAATGAAATGTGGTTCTGTCTATATTTATTCCTTGGTTAACGATACTTTCATCCGACAGTATCTCAAATATTGTCGCTGATTCACTATTATTATCAGTAATGATGTGTGATTGAGGCTAAAAAGATGGTGCTAGTAACGTTGTTAAATCTAGAATATATGCACAACTCTACTGCAGTATTCAAATGTAAGTATTTATAATTGATCCTACATTTTCTATTTGGTAAATTTCAATTATAATTATTCGAGTTTATATTTAATATTAAATGCATATTTAAAACGCAATGTAAGAACATAGTGCCGCCCTATTCACCTATGTGGTGTACAGGTTTTAAGATGACAAACCATTTACTGATAAAACTTTTTTTTTTTTCTAATAGTTCTATTCGTAATCATAGGCAATTTAAGAGGTTGCACAAATATTTATAATTTATGTTTCAATCTTATGAATTCTTGGTATGACGAAGATGTACTTAACATTTAGGTTGATCAAACTATAGATGTTATTATTGATTACTCCATTCCATCATCTAGTCTTTGAATCTGATGTATTACAATGAATATATGAATATCTTACAATTATTGGTTATCATCATTTTAATTTGTAATTCACACAAGAAATACCTACTAAATTCAATTGATTTATTTTATTCGCTCGATTATTGTGCAGGCAAATAAGGATTTATCAATTGTTGTCAAAGTTTGTCAGACTTTTAAATTGTATCATTTTTTTTTTGTGCTTGGAATGCAGAAAAACATTTTAAGTAATTACATATAAATTATGTTGTCTTAGTAAAATAAAAAATATCATCAGTGCTGTTTAATAAAATCACCTGAATGTGTTTTGATTTCAAGCTAAATCACAGAAAGAATAATCTGTGCTTGAGAAATGAACGTATCAGTGAATACCGAAACGAAAATTTAAAAAAATTATCAAAATGTTGTGATGGTTAACAAGTAGAATCAGTTATTAAGGAGATCATGTCTGCTGGGCATTTGCATAGGAGGTGATCTGTAGTTTCCTTTTCATCTACATTGCCGTAACTGTGACAAAAAAAATTATAAGGGATACCCAATCTTGACGCATGTTTCCCGACCGGCCAGTGTTCCGTGAGCACTGCCACAAAGGAGATCATACAATTACAACAAATTATTATATAATTACGGGTGCGAAATACAATTTACTTTTTGAACTTATAATCTTCTCGAAGCACTGTTTACATTCGATATTCCAATCTTTTAACACTTTCGGAACAATAGGATTAATTCAGGTTTTGTAAAATATGCGTTTGTTGCGTCGATAACTTCCGAAATTGATTCACATCTCTTTTCAGCTACATATTTTTTCATTTGCGGAATGAGGAAGACAAAGTCGTTGGATGCCATAACTGGAGAATTCATTGAATGAAAAAGCATTTCCATAACGTAGTACGTGTAATTTGGTCATAACAATTGTCGATGTATAAGCTAATGTATTATGTATGAAAAAGGACTTTTTTCTTATTCAAATGTAGTCGTTTTTTTAAAAAAAAAATTTTTGCAAATGGTGTAGTTATGATATGAACCGGTTGTTGTTTTTCCTTTATTCTAAATAGTCAATGAATATTACACCATATGCATTCCAGGAAACAAATGCCACAATCGATGGAACCGTGTTTTTCCGTTTTTTTTTTGTGCACTTTCAGCAGCTTCTATCCACTTCTTTGACTGTTATTTTATTGTTTGTGTGTAGTAATGACTGCATGTTGCATCATCAACAGAATTACGTGTAAATAGTGTTAAGAACTGGTTACACGTTTTATATCAATTGTGATCATGTACTTTCAATTTGTGATCGTTCAATACGTTACCATAAACTATATCTATAATTTCTTCAGTAGTTTTATTTTTTGGAAGACTTGGTGATGGCTTTAATTTTGTACTTGTATGACTACAACAATATTCACTAATTTTAATTGACGTAACGGAACTAAAAATCATTTATCGAAGTTTTGTTTTTGTCTGTGTGATGGATTTATTTTTACATTATCATCATTTAAACCTTTACGCGTCGACGGTGCATAGGACGACATTACGATGTTAATTTGCCGTTTAAAAAATGTTACATCAAATGTAAACTCAAATATGTATAATTGAAATTTGCCAACTGGTAAATATAGGAGCAACCATAATTATCCAGTTACACAATTTGAATCTTTTAATACTAGAAATTCAATTAAAAAAGATGATGTTGGTATTTAATCTGCTATTAATTTTATTAGTAATGATGTTGAATTTACGTTCTATGTGTTTGCGATGATTTTAAGCTACTTAACATTAAGTGGGTGAGAACGATACAATTTAAATGAAAATATAATTATTCCAACTAATGTTTGTCAGATTCTGATGTGTTTAGTACTAAACAAATTATTGGGTCTTGGTCTATCATAGGAAAATAATAAACATAATTTTAATAACTCTAATAACAGAGTATTAGATCTAATGTTTAGTACTTCGTCAAATATTGTATGTATCCATTAAGTCATGAAATTTTCATCACTAAACAAATCTAAGAGCTTGATGTGAAAATTTAACAGCGTAAACAATGTCTGACGTATCTTCTTTCAATTTTAAAAAAACGCTGACTTTCACAACATAATTAATTATCTTAATGAAATTGATTGGAATAATGTATTAATGTTAAATTAAATGGTTATTATATTTTATGACTTAATATTGATTGGTTTCAATTTGCGTGTCCCACTAAAAAAACAATAAGAACTGTAAACATCCACCCAAACATCCGTCAAGTATCTAATTAAACTATTAAATAAAAAGAATCGAGCAATATTACAGACTATACCAGTTTAAAAAAAAAAAAAATTGAGAATTATCAGCGTTCAAAACAGATTTTTGACTTTGTAAATTTGAAACGCATTACATCAATGTATCCGTCTAGTACGCGGGATATTATTATTTTATGTAAGCCTTTTTACTCATTTTTTAATAAAAGTATTTATATAGCAAAAAGTATTTATATAGCTGAAATAGAGTTAGATAAGATCTCAGGCACTACTAATTCTCGAAATTCCATAACGAATATCGGTCACCACATGAGACAAGTCTCTAGATTTTAATGTGTTTCCGAACATGTGGAAAACTATATATTTTACTTCTATTATTAAATCTGGTTCGAGAATATTGATTGAAAATCCATTATTTGCAACTTCTTAACGGTCCGAATCAAAAATGCTCTGTCAACGCTGCAGCATGGTTTTATAAGTGGTCGATCTACTAGTACAAATTTGGTTATTCACAAAATGTGCTATTGATGTGATTGAGACTAGTCGGCAATTAGATGTGTGCTTTTAGTTAGGCATCAATCAATACATAAATCTGTGTAATTGTTAGTAATTTGCATTTCGACGAAAAATTAAATTATCAAACCAAGTTTCAGTTAATATTTTTAATAATTGTTAATGTGTTTCTAAAGAATTGTGTTGTGATATATATCGGTATGCAATTATGGCCAGCAGTGATTGTGACCCATTGATCTGTATGTAAATAAATAAATTGATAAATTAGTTAAATAAATAAATAAATGATGTGCATACATGTGTACGTATATTACAGCTGATAATATTATATTAAAAACTATTTAAATTATTAATAAATTTACTAATGCCAATAACTGTTATAATAATTTATTTTTATGCTACTCTTGTTATTTAAATTTTATTTTTGTTCTTTAACTTAGGTATGGATAAATCAAGGTGATATTATATTAGTGGGTCTTCGTGATTATCAAGATGCAAAGGCTGATGTCATTCTAAAATATACACCAGACGAAGCAAGAAATCTTAAAACATATGGTGAATTTCCAGAATCTGTTCGTATTAACGATACCGTTACATTTGTTGAAGATGGATTTGATGAAGATATTGAATTCGGTGATGAAATTAGTTCAGAAGATGAAGCAGATTCTGTAGATGCTATCTAATTGTATAATTAAAATAATAATTATAACAACTATATGAAAGGAAAAAAAAATAAATAAATAAAATTAAAAGTAAAAAACATATTAAAAAAAAAAAAAAAATTAAAGAAATAATCACTTTAATTTAGTCTCTTTGTGATAGCAATTTTTATTGGAAATTGTTATTTTTTGTTTTTTTTTTTTTTTTTAATTTAATTTTAACAGTTGAAATGGGAAAAAGAAATAAGTTATTAGAATGTTATGTTTAAAATTTCAAATACATACTTTTTTGTTTAAATTTTTCTTTCTTTTTTCTTTGTTTGTTTATGTAAATTATTGTTGTTTTTCTTTTTACTACTTTGTTATTTAAGCTTTTCGGAATATTTTCCATAACAGACTCTTGACAAATGATACGTTTATCACTATAATAGAAATGTATTTTTAAAGACTGGAAATAAAAACATGATAATTGATAAATTAATTATGATAATAAAAGCATATTAAAAATATTATTCAAATATACATAATCAATAATGCTGTTTAAGCTAACATCAAAGTTGTGAAATCCATTGCCAAATGATATCAACATCAAATTCATTTAATTAAAAAATTACGTTGTTAAAACATCATGTCAATAATGTTCAATTCGTTTATTACACAAAGTCTGTGAAAGCAATCTTCATACATATCTAGAGCACATCCAATACACACGTAACAAGAAATGCAAACCAAAAAAGTGGTCTAGTTTCTAATATACAGTGAAACATGTAGTTGATCTATATGCAATATTTCAATAATTCGGTGGAATGGTGTGTAAATTCATAGTTATCTAGTGTGTAAGCGATGCTAAAAAATTTTGGTGATAATGTGTTTGTAGGTAGCTAGAATTGTATGCACCATTTTACTGAAATACTTAAATGTATAACCGAACA
>JANSTX010024725.1:0-15334 GCA_027564355.1 Penthetria funebris | reverse complement strand
AGAATTTTATTTTAGTTTTTCTATTTTGTTAGATAAATACAAAGATAATATGAAGAGAAACTAAGTGTAAAAATACAATTATTAACGAATGGTATAAATATAATGTATATAACCCTAAGGCTACGATTTGTTAGATTAAAGTTTAAGGATTTTATTTTCTTTATTATTTCTAGAGATTTTAGAGTTTCTCTTTTACTATTGGTTAATTCAAGTTATCACGTGTCTGTAGATATATAAAATTCAAATAGTTTTATACATTATAAGTAACTTTATATATATATATTTTTTCTTACCAAAAGTTTATTGTAAACTTTAAAGTTATTTTGTTTATATATAAAAAATAAAATAAAAAAAAGAATCTGTAAAATTTCTTCTACCATTTAAAACTTGGTCTAACATTAGTTATAATGCATAGTATACTTTCTAATATGAAAAGGTGCTATAATGTTGCCGGTAATTGCCAACAGAAATTTATATTTGTTTTTCTTTCGGAGAATATATCTATGGGGTACATACTATATACCTGCATTGTACTAGCTATTATATGGATATTTGTAAAATAAAGTGTTAAGTTTGTATTTTTGAAACTTATATAATTTATCAATATTATTTTTCACTTTTACAAAAAAATTTGCTCTTAAAGAATATAATGTAAAATGTAACATAAAACTCTTGAGTATCTACCTTAATTTTATTAGAATATATTGCTGACTACACAAGTACTTTGTGATAAAAATAATATATTTATAATTATGTACCTTGTTTTATAAGTAACTAATTGGTATTTTTATGAATTCTTTAGATGTATTTATAAGTATATAAATAATGATATCTGTGAGATATTAAATATTTTCAGTATATAAGTATTGTTATTATAAATTGTTATCCATCAATTGGACTGTGAACAACTTGAACAGAAGCTGGGTACTATTATTATATTTGGTGGTCCTCATTTGAGATTAACAAATCGTTTTTAGATTGAATTAGACATTCTGGTTTAAATCATTATTAATATAAAAAACTTATGTAAATTTAATATATAAAACAATTTTAATGACTTGCTTAATCTCATTTCCTATACAGATCTTAAAAAATCGCGAAACATTTCAGATAAGTTAAAACTATGAAGTGGAAATATTTGCAAGTCTGTATATGACGTTAAACTACGGGTAGGGTGTATTTTTAGTCAAACAATATGTTAAACTACACTAAGTAGCGTGAATGTATAATAAAAAAACTATTTATACTTAAATTAAAAAAAAATAAAAGAACATATCAACAATCCATTGGACGAATATAGTCTTCAAATGTCTAATCTCACAAATTGCTAAACCAGAATAACAGCCCTATAGTTAAACCATAAAACGGTTGATATGATTAATATTTTATATACTCCAATTAATAGTATCTACGAATATATTATGGTTATTCTTTATCTGATGTAGCAGATGATGTGTGAACTGGGCATCGAAAAGATTATATATTTCCAGTACATAGACCTCATGATTATCGTATTTAATAAACGTATGGCAGATGTAGCAGATGATGTGTGAACTGGGCATCGAAAAGATTATATATTTCCAGTACATAGACCTCATGATTATCGTATTTAATAAACGTATGGTATATGCAAAATTACATAATTTATATGCAAAATTATAAACCAAATACTTGGGCATTTCCTATATATACAAGCCGCATGTAGTACAAAAATAAATAATATAATAGAAAATTCAACAATATCTTGATCATTCCAATTCAATTTTTTTTTATATATACGTTGGTATTAAATGGTGGTGTGAAACATATATTAAAGTACTATAAATTTTCCAAAGAATTTTCCGCTCAGTTATAATTAAAGTGTCTGACAGGATCAAAATGATGGTTTTTAATGCATTCACATTTTCTATATACGAGTACAACAAATGTACTTTGAATATATACTTGAATGTATGTAAATAAATTGTAACTTTTAGAGTTCATATATAATCAATGTGGGATAATTGGAATTTAAACGGTCGAAATGTTAATATGCATGTATATACGAGTACATAAAAACGTACATATGTATTATTACCATATCATTATGTTGAAGGATAAATGGCACATGATTGTATATAATATATGAAACATTAAAATCTACATATTCATGTACATGACTTTTAATTATATAACCGGTGTACGTACCACAATATGTACTGTAATGTTACGTTAAATTTACATTTAAAAGTTAAATGTAATCATGCATATACTTGTATACTACATGTATTATATATGATGATATACTATATGTTCTTTAAGGGATGGAAATATGGAACAGATAAATTGCAAAACGTTTCTATTTTACAACCATTGATTGCATGTTAAATGAATCGAATATAATTTTGTAATCGTTATTTACACAAAGGGTTATTATAATTGATAAAAGTGTTTTTATATTATAAAGTGTGATTAATTTAATGGAATTATTCAGAGTAATATCAGAGTGATTTTCAACAATATAATTGATGATTGACCATATTTTCACATTAACAATCAAATAACTTATTATTGTAAGTATGTGAATGAAGAACATTATCCTTTCAATGTGAATGAAGAACATTATCCCAATCAAACATTTTGCATATCATCTATTCTTTTACTGAATGTATCAAGTTATCTGAGTACAAAATTTATTCTTGATTTTACATACAATACTATAAATTATAATCGTATAGTTCAAAATCATGTATTAAATGATATTCCTTACAACTAGTATTTATTAAGAATTCAGCATTCGTTAATTAAATTATTTAGTAGCTAAATTGGTTCCTGACAAATGTAAATTCGCATCTACAAAAACCAGTTCCTTTCAACACCAAATTTTGGAATTTTATTTAATTAGACCATATATTGAATATTATCATATACATTTTGAATTGATTGTGATTTCTTTCAGGGACAGGATCGTTTGAATTGTGGAACATATAAGAATGTAAGTTTTTTTTAAAAATTCATATTAACTATATTCGAGTTTATACAATTATTTTTATCAATTTCAAATAAAAACAAATAAATAATTATAAAATAAAAACCTCATAACTGTATGTAGCTGGTTGACTTCGGGTCAAATTTTATTTTAAAAGTATTTGGTCCCCTTCAACCAGCTGTATCAGTGATTGATAGCAGCAATAGTTTACTAATAATATATAAAGTATTAAATTAAATTGTGAATTTATATAAAAAAAAAAGAAAAAAGATTTACTATTTGAATGCAGGTGTGTAGATCAATGTAAGAATTGAAATTTAATAATTTAATTTATAGTGAAAACGATCAAATATTTAGTGGATATCAACATAGTTTATTTTTACAGTCATCAAATAACATGCTGCAACGTTGTCTATAATTTAGTAATGTGTCCTGCACAACTCGTTTTTAATTGATACATTTTTTGTACAGTATGCCACTTAACTTATAATTTTTTGACGTATTAAAATATTCGTTTCACGAGCCTTCAAATTAATTCCAATTGCATATTTATATATTCCCTCAGTGGGTACACAAATTGAAAAGGATTTGAATTTTAACGTCAATGTTGGATATCATTTTAGTTTTAAATATACTGCCTTTTTATTTTTAAACCAATTATCTGAGACTCCAGTTTTTAATTTATTCAGCATAATAATTATTTAATTCTTTGCACATTAGTAATCGGAACAGCGGATCTGTGAATTTTAGATGATATAGGACTTTTGCTGTTGAAATTCAAGCATTACCCGGACATAAATACTAATGTCAGAGCGATGAGCTTCAAAAATATGTAATCACCTGTCTTCATCCATGTTTCGAGCCTAATTACATCTGTTTTTTTATTTGACTTCTGCATATGAATTGTTATATTTGCGATAAACTATGTGAATCAATAAAACTTTTATCTTTGAAGATGATATTGGCCAAGTTAGTTTTTAATATAATATAAAACAAATAGTTGGTTGACTAGTGATTTGAATAATTTGGTGGAGTGGTGTTTCACCACGTTTACAACCAACACATATTATATATATTTAAGTTCGCATATATATTGTTCTTGGACTACAAGCATCTAAGTATTTGGATTAGCAAACTCAAGTTATTACCCGGTTACTTCAATTATAGAATTAAAATCACTTGACCATAGTAGTGATGATTATAGTGATATCGGCTATTAATTAAAAACTATGTTTCTTGAATATAAACTAATGTCATGTAAACTTTTTGAACTATATCAAATATTTTTGTCATAATTTAATTTTTCTCGATTTTCTTTTTTACATTATCCATATAAAGGAGCAGTACGTCTAATTCTTAGTCTACTTAAAAATACTATTTATAATACAAAATTGATACATGATACATAATAAGAGTATATATAAATTTCAAGATCTTAATTTATGTAATTATTGAGATTAATTAAATTTGAGTAATGTAAGCACAAACACAATGTTCATCTAATTGTTACAGCTCCTTATAGAATACATTATGATAATTAATTGTATATTGTAAAAACAAAGTGAGATGAATCTGTTCTTATTATGTTTTGATTAACATTGTTACTTGCGTCTAATTACATAATACATTTAATAATAATTACAAATTAACCTTCTATCTCATATTAATACTCACTACATGTGTATAACATAAAACTCAAATATATAATATCAAATATGAAAATGGATCAGCACAAAAAGATCATCATAAAAAATCAGAGTCTAAAAGGTTCCTAGGAATATATACAGTCAGATGCAAATTTTCAAACACCAATAGAATAGAGTAAACAAATACCTACACGACATAATATAAGATAGGTTATATCTTGGATTGGTCAATATTAATATTAATATTATTTATTTATTAGTAATACATCTAAGTGGGTGTTAGAGGGAGAAATGCTTGGCATAGGACAAACGTCTATAAACGACTAACTATATTGATATTTTCGAATGGAAAATTTAAAATTAATAATAGTTTAACACGAAAATTATACAGTATAGTTGTTCGTAAATCTTCAGCTAAATAGATTGTTGGTGAGATATTTGTCAGCAATTTAATAAACACATCAGTTACCCACTTTCCGATTATACGCCAGAAGTTGGCACATATTACGATCGAATTACGGGTGATACACCATGTGGACGTACAGTTTCTATAACAGATTATATATTACATACAAATAATAATTAATTTCACACCCCAAACTTTACCTTGATTATACTCCTTTCTTAACAAAGTTAAAATAAAATAAAAAGGAAAATTTTCAGTGTCATAAATTAGTAAGCATCGTTAGATTAAATTAACATTACTCAAATTAATAGTTTGTTAAAAATATTTGAGTAATAAAACTTTTAAGGTTTTACATAGTTTTAAAGCTTTTTATATTAACATTCTTTGTCAAAATTATGTTGAAAATATTATGCAAATTATTGGATTATAAAAGGATTATCTAAAGGACATTTTTTTTCATTTTAACATAGAATTGATCATTTTATATCTATACTTGTAAAACATGATATTTCCTCTTTATAGATTGCATTTTCTTCATTGAAACTATGCAAAAGTTCAATAAAGTGTAAGACATTTTCTTTTAAATTCCGTGTCTACAATCAATACATAAATATTTAATGTAGAAATTTTAATTTAAAAATTATCTAACTTTTTTATGGGGCTTTAATACTTTAAATTATAATATTATGAGTATGAACAAAGCTGCAAGCAAACCGTTGAAACTTTAATATAATAATTTAAATCATCAATATCATCTTGGCTTGTATACCACATAGGGGTATATGTCAATCTAAACTACTGTAAATGGGCCTGGAGAAGAAAAAACCAGTTTTATATTGCATTAATCTACATATACATAGTTTGATTGTGAGATGCTTTTTCGGTCAGTCAATAAACACAACAGACAACATCTTTTTAGTCTCTATGCAAGACATAGTTTGTGATCGAGTTTTCAATGAACAGTTGTTTATTGGCTGTATGGTTGCAACACTGTGAAGGAGGAAAACATAAGATCATATCACACATTCAAGTTTTCGTCAATTGGTGATACAAGCGGGTACTTAAAATTTTCTTGTGAAATACAATATTGAATGGGAGGTTGTAAAGAAAGAAGGCTATACAATCATATTACAAAATATGCACTTGACACTGGAATTCTCAGGGTAACGGAAGACCAAGTCCAAGAACAATATGACGCAGAAACGTTATTAAGATAAACCGTAACAGTTAGGGTATTGGCCAAAAATGGTTAACAGTGGTGGTAAAGGTCAAGATGATAATGATGAATATATGACAAATAAATATTATTTTTTTTAATTCTATGAGTAATATATAGTTTTACTGAAGCTAACATTTCTAATGTATATGTTTACCGATTTGACGTATTTTATACTTCTTTTTTTATATACTATCAGAGGTGATAACTCGTGAACACTTTCTAATCGCATACTCTAGACCCTAGATACCAATGATAAGCACATAACCTGGGACTTTTGCATTGTAAGCGAATCAGACGAAATTTGGTAGTTTGTAACTTGGAAGTAGTGATTGTCTGCGTTACTTTTAATTTCATTTATTATTTGTATTTGCTACATATTATAAAATAGAAAATTATGCAAAAGCAAGAAAGAATAAATAGATAAACTTTAATTCTTAAAAGATATGACTTACCATTGTTTAAAGTGCTCATAATTCTAATAACAGAAGTAGCGATGAATTAACCTGGAAACGATGTAGTTTTTGGTTGACACATTCTTAAAAAAACACTGAATAATTTTAACATAATAATTATAGTCACAAATGTTAATAAAAATTAAACGTTCACAAAAAATCGCGTTAGTATGAAACGTTGATTGTAAAACTTTGCTAATTCTGAATATTTAATTTAATATTTAATATAAAATAATTTTAACATAATAATTATAGTCACAAATCTTAATAAATATTAATCGTTCACAAAAATCACGATGGTAAGAAACGATACTTTTAAAACTTGATTGATAGTAAGTAAACCAATTTAATCATATTTTCAATAATAAACTTCGAAGAGATTTTCCAACTGTCAAATATTGGGACCTATACCACGATATTCTTTTAAGTGCACAATCTCACCACAGTGGTTCTCAAAACGTTTGTATATTCAATCATGTGGACTACTCAATCAAGAAGCAAGCATGCTAATTTACTTATTATAATCAGCTAAATTAGCTAATAAAATACGTATAATTTTGCTCTTAATATCATCCTAATGCGATTTTTTTAAAATCTGAAGTTATAAACGTTTATATTGTTTTTCCCTCAAGTTTACAATCAAATATTGGTGTATATCATTCTAGTACAATTATTTGAGATATTTCGTTGATATATGATATTGCAGATGTACCACAGCTATTTCACTAGTAAATAATGGTAGTATGCTGCTGGTGTTCTGTCAATTGTTAGATTAAATATGTTTTGGAAAAAAATACATTTATTTGTTCAGTGAAATTAATAAATATTATATAATTTAATTTAAATAATGTGATTAGTTTATAATAAATATATTATTTATTGCGTATAGTTAAGTTATTATATTATCAATTAATGTATGGTATTTAAAGTTCATTTTGTGTTAGACATGTTAATATTCTTATATTTTAATTACGAAATAATTTAAAAGGGTCGCAAATAAAATGTAAGTAGAGTTTATAATATAATTTAATAATGTAATGTTTCAATATGATTTTTAGTTCACGTTTAAATGTTATAAAATCATTAAGCAGGAGCTTAATCTATACGTCTTCTTTTTGGTTGCAGTGGTGCGTATTTATAATTCTCTATTTTCCTAAAGAATTTTAAGCTTTCGCATAATGATAAATATATAAAAATGAGTTCTTGTTCTAGGAACATATTACTAAATTTCCTCATAAAATTTCGTCGCTTACATAATGCCTTAACGTCTCTTCATCTTCACATCCCACATTGGAACAGTAGTAGTACTAATTTGGAGGTTTCTTACAATTGATAGTCTTTTTATACGTATGAATTTATCTTTGTAAGAGATAATCGGTTTCATTCATTGTGGCCTAGTGTGGCCTTTTTGGCTATTATATGTTTGTTTATATTCAATTTTTAAAATTTATATGTATTGTTTTCTGCAACTAATTCTTCGTTTGATGTAATTCCTGTTGTTGCTGCAACTTCTGAGTTTATTTTATTTTATTTATTCATTGGGTTACCAAAAAATTGAGGGTTTGTCGTCTATGATCACATTATAGCCCTGAAAAGTTCCAAAACTACTAAATGCGAACAAATATCTACTTTGATTCCTATACTGCTTAACACCAGTATAATACATTTTTCGGTTAATGGTCTTTATTACCTCTTAGTTCAGGAAGCAATTAATATGAAATTGTAACTATTAATTACACAATTAAATAATTTCGTCAATGTTATCAGATCTATAAATTAATTTACAATTGATGTACAAGTCGTCAATCCGTTATTTGTAATTAAAAACGTAGCCATTGATGTGTTTGTTGATTTACTGCTAACATTGAAAATAATTTTGTTTAGTAATTAGATGTAAAATCGACTAAATCGCAAGGTAATTGCACCACTATCCGAGCTTAAATCTGTATTATTAACTTAATCTATATTCTGCATAAAATCAGAAGTACTTCGAATTTAGTAAGAATAACTGATTCAGTGCAATATTCATTAATTTACCACTTATAGATTATCGCAACGATATATTATGCATTCAGTTATGTAACTTGGATGTCACTATGGAATTTTGTTGAACAAGAGTTTAACGAAATAAATAATAATTTGACAACTATTATATCATACAATATACATACAATATACAATAAGATGCTTATGAATAATACAATCTATATTAAAGACAATATTGTTATAGTTACTAATATGAAAAAAATCATGAGAAAGCTGAAAGTGTCCTTAATATATTTGTAATGAACAACCCAAAATAGTGTGAAATTGCTTGTAGTAAAGGATTTTGTTGTTACAAAAATGTTGAATTAAAGTTACATTATGGAATTGCATATAATTTTCATTTCAGTATTTTTACTTAAGCAGTTCAATTTATAGATTTGTTATTAGATGTGTCATTTATGTAATCAATAATGATTCGTGGGTGTTGTTGAAATGAAATAATCGTTTAAATTATTTAAATTTTCCAAAACTTACATTCACACATTATTTATAAAGCTTCTGGTTAGTATTTTTTTAATTTTTTTGGTCGTATGGTGTGGTCGACTATCATCGAGGTTAGCGGTAACTCGACCAGAAAATATGTCAATACCTGATGATCAGGACTGACAAGAATGTGTATCGTGTTTGTCTGCTAGGTGAACAATATCTCTAACTAATTAAAATTTCGCCAGTGCGACTACAGTAGAAGAAGGATAAAGAGTAAATTCTATTAATCGATAATTAATAAAGAAAATGTTACACATTAAATTATATAATTTAATGTGCAACACATACTCTTAGCAAATATAAAAATCATTCAACATAGAATTTCGACGGTGCTATTATACTCATAATACTTTATTACTAAATATGATTATATATGAGTATAAAATAACTATTTTCACTTCATCTTATTGCCGCTACCGCTTTTAATAAAGATGATATATGTTGATATAATGTGTGCATATACATTTATATGAATTAAACCAACCCCTGATAACCACATAACATAAACAAAAAGAAAATGTAATAAATTATATCTGTTTAAATGTTATTTTGGCCCAAAAAAAAGTCCAACGATTCACATTTTATTTTATGTGAAATACAGGTTTTCACGATAAAACCTTATTCATTAGGACAATCATGAAAATTGTCGTAACAAATTTTCCTTTTACCCAGCACGAAGTATTAAATAGAATGAAAATTTCTTGTATTTCACGGTAACAAAAATATTAAATAAATACTTTGTTTTTTTTTTCTCCCCTTATACAATACCATAGTAAGTACTCGTAAATGAAAGTGATACTTCATTTGGGTATTTTAGTATATACTCGTACTGAGTAATTAGCGTTCTACAATTTGGTATGTATAAACAAAAATAATTTTTAATTAATAGCCAATGCAATTAAAAATGTCATTATTTAGTTTTCCTGTTTATCAATTTACTTTACGTCATCACATCCCAGGTCATAATTTATCATTGAGTATCAGAAGTGAAGTCAATACAGAATATAAAATTTGGAGGGCACTGGACGCAGTATATCGAGGCGTTAAGTAAAGAAATTATTAACTGAATTCAGGGTTATTATTAATGTCCAAGGGCCCAAGGGGTTTTATGTGATCGAGAAATGCCACCATAATGTATGAGACTATTGTTCGACCAACAATTACTTACAGCTATAAATGTTGGATTTGTTAAAAGCGGCCACATGCAGGAATAACACACAAAGTATGAATGTTGAGATGTTAATATCGTATTTGTCTACTAACACCTAAGCAGCAAACTTAGTGACCAGGACTTCTGCACTCTACTGAAATATTTAATTGTATAACCGGATAGATATTTATCATGTATTTTCTAATTGATAAATTTCAATTATAGTTATTTTGTTCATGCATATTTGGATGTTACATGCATATTTAGAAATAAGAAAGTAGCCATATGTAGGACTTATGTAGTATACATGTTGAAGATGAGGTAGGAATTGAAAAGTCAGCCCATTTGATCGATCAACTTAAATCTGCTAACCATAACAAATAAATTATATAAATTTCTTTTAATAAATTTATTAAAGAGAAATGTTCGCTCACATTTGACACTAAATAAAAATTTATAACCAAAACTTCAGCCAACAAGAAATTTTTATTACAAAAGTTATTTTGTTGGAAAAATAAAGGGAAAACTCTACGTACGCAAGTATATAAGAACTACGAATTATATGCATATATAAATGTAATGTACGAGAGTATGTTATATAAATTTAGTACTCAAGGAACAGAGCCTTTTGTGCAGCAAAAAACTAAGAAAAATAAAGAAAAAGAAATGGAAAATGTGGTGTAATATATCTTTTATAAGTGAAATATGTAGTTTATATCTTTTATGTATTTAAGTAAATGAGTTCTTAGAAAATCCAACTTATTCATCTAAATCTTATTCTGTCTGTCTACCATTATAATAAATGTTACGACATTAGAATTTACTAAAAGCATTTAAAAAATCATCAAGAATTAGACTTATTTTCATTGTTTCCATTTGTGATGTATTTTTCAAATTATATACGGCATACGGGTAGTTCTATAGCATATTCCCTTTTTTTAGGAATTATAAATCAATGAATCCTTGAATATATTATACTCGTATGGTATATTAGCGATACCCTTTACCTGATGAATATTTACAAATTTATACAATATTTACAAATTTAGTTAATGTCGTATATTCAATGAATTTCTTGATCATGTTCTTATTGTACCTACATGAGATAACTGTGAGGAACAGGCTTACATAATGCTAGAAAACAAACGAATCTGGCGCGGATGGTACAATTTAATAAATGTTATTCATCTACATGCGAAAATATTTTGCTTGCTGGTAAGATGATTTACATGGATCATTGAAGTTGAATTAGTTTTCTGTTAGGCTACAAAGGAAAGTAGAAAGACTGGGAATAAATATTTATAGTATAATCAAAACAAGATTCAAGAGTTAGGTAAAGTATGTAACAATTGTTCAAATGTAGGAACCTGCGGGTATAGTCAATTATCATGAAGTCTAGATGAGATGAGAAAATTAGATGTTATTATTTGTCTATAAGACGCGAATGTAAAATTTAGATGGCATCATATTATTGAGAATATATTATGAATGCACTTGTTATAAGTGATTTTAACCACAATGATGAACGTATCTTAAGGCAATTAGCGGTTATTAGATGAAGAAAATTTAATTGTATCGGTCATCAATAAAGTATCCTATCAACGATATGACAAGGTATATGCTGGAATTTATTCCATAGGATAATAGAACGGAGAACGGTCATTAACGACTTTGGCACCATTAATGTGGAGCGACATGAATTGTTGGCTACAGATAATGATTAATCGCGAGTATCCGATGATGTCCTATGCTCAAAGGTTCAGATGATGACATAAGTTTGATATAAATACTTGTTAAATTTATTTTTACTCTTGTCTATGCTCAAAGGTTCAGATGATGACATAAGTTTGATATAAATACTTGTTAAATTTATTTTTACTCTTGTCGTTGAGTTATGTCTTCTGAAACGAATATTTAACTGAATTTGGTTATCTCACACTTTCACGCTAACACTCGCAATCACATAGATAAATATAATACAGCAGATAGCCAAGTAATAATAAAAAAAAAATATTTATTGATCGTAATATTGGTAATGGAATTATTAACTCATCGCATATTCAATAATGTGTTTGCTTCATCTAAGTCCTGCATCAATTTAAGTACCATCAGATTTATAGGGAATGAAACGATCATTAAAATTTATCTCGGATATACGTCATTACTTGTTGTGAAAATCGTTCTATACAAAATTTTATTATATTTTTTTAATAATAATTTTGGTGTATGTAATAAAATTGAGATGAACTCTATAATATTTCAAATTGATATAACATGTACAACTTGTTCAATAGAAGATAAGTTAGATAGTTAAATCATATGAAGTTGAAAGTATTAAAAAAAAAAGGAAAAGGAGAATACTTGAGAAAATTTATCCAGAATATGTCTCTATACAAATCATAAAATTATTTTTCATTTCAATATAAAATTTCTGTTAACATACAACCATACGAGTACTGATTTATTTTATTGGCATACATAAAATATATTACGAGTATTATATAGTAAGTTTAATTTTATTATTTTCTTACTACATGTACTTATTGTTTGACAAATACAATATTAAAATCAATTTAATAATAATAACACCTGATGAAATTATAAAAAAATGTATTCTGGAACAAATTATGATAAAATTAATATATTTATGGTTATGCTTGTAGTAATGAATGGAGTGGCTGACAAACATCCAGTGATTGCTGTCGCATATCTGACTCAGCGATAGCAAATAAATATTGTCAGCGAAGTCGACAATATCCCACACAATACAAAAACTTGACATTCAAATTCTATCATTTTTTCATCTGTTGACTTGACACCTAAATTTGACATATTTTTCGGAATTAAGATTTACCAACCAACATGTGAAAACATGTACATATGACTTTTTAATAGTATTTCAGTTAAGTGAAGAATTCAATCTTTTGCTGTTCCTATAATGACAATTGTAGTTTTGTATGTACAATTTTGGAATTTTCCCTCAATCAGGAAGATTACAAAAATCGTTAACGTTTCCCAGCGTATATAATATCTACTTTTGATGTTATTTGACAAGGAGTTTGTTAATAACCATTTTTAACAGAAGCAACGATAATATCCCCAAATACTGTGGAATTCTTCTATCTACCTTTGATGAAACTATCTCATTACAAAGATTTTGAATCACCATCCCAATTTCTTATGTATTCACTGGACCATTTAAAATCTAATAGAACTGTTCTATTGACCTATGGAATCTAATTATCAAATACATGTTTATGTTCCGTTTAAGTTGTTGATCTGTGATTATGTGCGCTATAATTAGCAAAAAATAAATAATAATTTTTAGGATTAAATATTAAGATTTATGTCCTTAGTATAGGGTTCCTGGTATTGATGTGTTTGTAATTTTTAAACACTTTTTATAGTCTTAGATGCTAATATTTCTTAAACTTTTAGTAGTATTTTGCCCAATACTTCTTTTTTGTTGTATGTTAGTTTTGTGTGAATTTTGCAGGAAAAACTGGACCAATTTCTTGTTTTATTTGCTTAATTGAATAGCTTACGTACTTATGATTTTATGTTACTAAAATTTTTCTTTCTATCAGGAATTTTTGTTGTAAATTTTTTTTTTAATAGATGTGATAGAAGTGTCATTTATCGTATCCAAAATTTTCCTATATGGTTATCGTTAAATTAAAATCAGTAAAAACAATCAAAATTTTATTTACTTAATAATGATTTTTAATTTAAATTAAATTAATTAAATTGTTTATATTCTTTTGTTTTCAAAATTTTATATGTGTACATAGAATATAAATTTAGTGAAGTGAAGGCAAAAATAGCTACTACCCCGTGCGGTAATACTCGTATAATACACTGGAAAGTGTCATTATGAAAATAGCTGGCGAAATAAAAAGAAAAGTAAAAGAAAATCGAAAGAAAGATTTCCATTGTTTCGCCCTTATTTCATTCTTAATTTATTTAAACAACTGAAAGGAATTACCACCTTTAAAAGCATTTCAATTGAAAATGTACAATTTATTTTCAATTGAAAAGGCCACCTTATCTGTTTATATGGTACGCTTATTCAATAAAAATAAATTGAATTTTATTTTTGAACTTTTTTTTTTAAGTCAACCGGAAAAGTAATTTTGTTGTTTCTATATATACATATATATTGTATATATAGTATATATAGTATCCGGAAATTCTAAGCTAATAACCTTATCCATACATTTTATCTGATTCAATCTCAATTTCCAAAACAGCCCCTTTATATTTCCAATATTCTAATATCATAAAGGAGAATTGCTTTGATATTATATCCTATATTTTGTGCATAAATGTACTTATATGTGAAAATTAGTGTGGATTTCATCTTATATATCCATATACATATATATGTTGTATATTTGCATATATTTAACTTTGTATATATAACTTACATATTACAGATAGCTAGGAGAGACATAAGCCGGGAAAATATTTCTTCAACGCTTAAAATTGTACTGTATTTGTCTATGGAAAATGTAAACCTCATATATTATATTGTATTTGTGTATTTATCGTATATATATATATATATTATATATTATATATATAAGTAAGCGTATAATATAAATAAGGACCTCATTCTATAAACTCGAAAATAATATAAGCCATTCTAAACGCGTAAAAGGATATAACATGTAAAGTTCTATTCAACTTGTCTATTGTATAGCTTGTCGTTTGTAGACCTAATCCAACTCGGTTATGACAATTTGGTTAGCTTTTATAGAATAGTACTAGTATAGCACTAAATGTATACGTACATATATACATATATCAACATAATATGTATATGCATTGAATAAAGTAAGTACCACCATGGTGTGGTTTAAATTTAAACATTCAGTTTTGTACACACATATCTACCCTTGGGAAACATGTGTATATACTCATAAGATAAGATTCTGCAAATATATATTTATATAAATGTA
>JANSTX010024714.1:0-15338 GCA_027564355.1 Penthetria funebris | reverse complement strand
CTTGGAATTCGTTCAAATAAATCCTATATATATGCTTCTAAATGAACATACCCAGAACTCATTAGTGTCTTCTATCTTCCCAAAAATTGATTACAATCTTATTTATGATAAGTCATACATAATGAGACTAGTGGTAATTTTGTAATAACCATTTTCCTTTAAATAGAATATAAAAATATTAAATAATAGAAAAATCGCAGGCATTGACTATATTTCCATAATGAATGTCTGAAATACACGTTGGTAAAGATCTGATGATAGAAATTGTTAAATTGTTAAAAAAAAATATTACAACATAATGAAATGCGGACGGGTTGGAGAAATTTTAATAATAGCCATATTTAAGAATAAAACAAATCTGATCTGCATAACTATCAATTTTAAAAGTCTTTTATTTGGGAGAAACCCTAAAACGATGGCATAGAAATTGTAAATTCACTTCGTAAGACTAGGCTAATTTTTTAATAAACAATGGTCAAACTGGTCAATATAAGAAGAAGTTGAAGAAAAATTAAAAGTTCAATGTTTATTTGTGAACCATATGTGATTATGAATGATCTATGAATGTTTGATAAATATTTTGATAATTTATTTGTGTAACATTTAGAAGATTATCCCATTATTAATAATATCCATATTTTTATTGATCATGGTTTTCCAATTCGGGTCTTCTGAAATTGTTTTTTTAAATGTGATAATTGATTTTAAATTTCGCTGAGACGCAAATACGTCATGTTATGAACGTTTAAAGTTCTATGATTAGTGTTTTCATATCTGAACGCCTCATATATTAGTGTCGGGTAGTTCTGAAATGTTATGTTTTTTTACAAAAAATTATGTAATTATTTAACGTTCATTCAGGATTTCAGTGATTTTTCTGTATAAAAAGTATAATTTGGTTGTTTATATATAATAACCATCACTTATTTGGGAATGGTAATTGTATATTCGAATTATTTGGCGACTGGAGTGTGCGACTAACATCATGAGGTTTGACAACCTCTAATTATTGCCTCCGGATATATGATCACAGCACATGTCTCATTTATGGTGTGTTATTCTGATCAATGATATTGGTATTAGTGTCCTGTTTAATCGATCGGATACTTGTTTCAATCTATATTAGAAACATTTGATGTTACACGAGTTTGTGTACTACATTTCTAAATTTTATAGACATTTTACTAGTTTTACTTTAAATTAAATCTTATCTAATGTCCTATCTTCAACACAATCGTTATAATTGGAAATACTTTTTTTTTTCTTCTTTATAATCGCTAAGAAGTGTTTTTATTGAGAAATTTTCAGGTTTTATTTTCTTGTTTCACTAATTGTATATTTATCTAATGGTAAAATCTGTAAATGGTTTGTTTATATATAAATTTTATGATCGATGTTCATCTTATACCACAAAAAAAAAAAAATAAAATAAAAAAAAAAACACTTCTTTACACTATAAAATGTAAAAGGTTGTTTTATTTGTGTGGCAATTGATATTTTCAATGTAAATCAATTATAGTTTTAAATTAAAAGTTTACGAGTATAAACATTCAATTGAAGAAGAAGATTACGTAATTGCTGACGATGAATAATTTCATTTAAATTACATTCATCATTGAAAAATTTGATTAATTTATTTGCAAAATGTGAAAGATATTAAATAAGCCACACTAATATGATGATATGGGAGTCAATTTTTTTGAACAAATCACTAGAAAATGAGTAAATGGTAAATGGTAAATGTATGTAATTGAAGATATCGATGAGTTTAATATGATGAATTATTGTGTGAGATATACAAGAAATACCTAATTTATTTGAAAAATACCGCAGTATGTGCTGAAGATGAGATCTCAATGTAATACATCTTGAGAAATATAAACAAATTGATTTTTATTTGCATACACGGATGTACTCGTATATACGATAATTTATTGATGAATAACATTAATTTGTAAATAATTAATTCATTTAAAAATACTATTATTTTTTTAATATTTACTTTACATTTTTTTTTAGAAAATTTACAAATTTTCATCTTAGAAGTAATATGACTAACAATATTTATATTCGTAAATAGCTAATTAGTATATTCTATATGCAGTTATGCATTCATAACGTTATAATACATCGCCTAGAAAATGTTAATGATCTCGAATGACACTGTATACAATCTACCTAAAAGTAAAACATTCAGTGAAGAAGTAAATTTGATATATGTTTGCTATATGTTATCGAGCTATATACGCTCACGAATCCGACAATTGTCAATATCGTATAGGTTTGAGAAAATATTTTTTATTATAGTTCCCGCCAAAGAATAAAAATTTACACATTAATAATCCTCAACTTCTGTTCAACATTTGCAATGATGATTTAGATGTTCATAATTGCATGAAACTGCAATTATTTTCTATTTTGCTTATTGTCCAGCATCATCTCATTCACATAATTTACACTAAGTTTGAATCGAATCTGATAGTAAGGTTATATGTTTTGAGAATCTCTTTCAGTTGCAGCACTGTAAGATTTTTTTTTTTTGTGATCAGCTTAATTTGTCGATGATACCATCGACAAATTAGGCTGATCACGTTTTTCTAAAAAAATATACTCTATCCGTAAGGAATATGATTTCCTCCAGACTTTAAAATTAAATATTCACAAATTCCTGCGTTCATATCCTTCTCATCCATAGTTATGTGCAAATTTAAAATTATTTATATAATATTAAAGGGTATTCACTCTCTAATGATTTCTTGCATATCTCTTAGTTAGATTTCATTAGCCACGATTTCCACTTTTAGATTTTTGTTGAGTAAATCGTTTTTGACCATAACAAGACGCATTTACGATGTTTCTTATAACACATGTTGGAATCGTTGAATTACTAGAATTTTACTTGACTTGGTACAGCCCTAGTACTAAATTCGATACGTCCAAATTTTTTGATCTAATAATAAGGTTGTTGTGTGTTCATAGACATATCAACACAAATACATTAGTAATGCATTAATTATTATTAATTGCAAAAAATTATGAAATACAAAAATCTCTGTTCTCTGTTATTTGTAACACGCATTTAGATCCAGTCTGTGTTTTTCTAGAATTTTTTAGTTTTGTTATATTTGCTAAAGACTTGTATACGTTTTATCTCCAATTATTGGGTACATATTTTGAATTTTTTTTTTTGTTTTGCTTATTAAAATCTGTGTGAGCACAACCATATATGGTGGATAATATCTTACACGTATGGTATCGTTTTGAAGACGGTTTTGCTTTTTCACTTGAATTTAAAGAATTAAAAATAAATGAAGAGAAAATCTTATCACGTATCATTAATCAATTAGAGGACTGATGCTATATACAAGAACATTACTGGTAAAATACCTTAGCCGTACTTTATTATATTATATGAAGATAAATACTTATTGGTATATATACCCAAGTTGTATATTATAAAGTTATAGTCGTGATAACTTATGTTATGTTATGGCTATACGTAAATGAAATGAAGAAACATCTCATTTCATTATACATCGATATGTGTACATATATATAAAATGAAGTTAATATGCAATAAGTGCCTATAACATTGCTTTATGTCATTATAATTTATAATTTATTAACAAACATATTGCTACCGGCTAGTTATTTCATGGCCACATAGATGTTATAATGTTCTTTAATAATATTTTTTCCATTCCGCTATGTTTTTCATAACTTGAATATATATTCTTCATCTCTCATGTAAGTTTTTAACTAACAAAAATCATGATCTTCAAATTGCTTCATCATATTTCAGTTTATAAACGACAATAATATACAAACAACTTTGTATAAATGGATAAAATATTTAACAATTTGACATAAACAACAACAGGAGATCAACGAGTCTGAGAATAATAATCATGATTTTCAAAAGACATATTAAAAATTATATAAAATAAAAAAACTTTATTATTGCACGACTTGGCACAATTTCGTGCATTGAAAATATTTTCATTTATTGAAGATGAAATAATCGTAAATAATGTTTATGTTAATATTTAATATATAATTATTCTTTAAATTGTATTGGAGTATCCTGTGCCTATTACACAATTTGCATCTTGCTATAGAAGACACTTGTTTCGTCTTATCAATCAACGTAATAGTGATAATGTCAACGGTAGAGCAGTTCATCCATATGGTACTTTGATGAACCCTCAAGCAAATCCCTGCTTAGCGTCGTTTATACATTTATTTCATTTTTATACATTCGGGACACATTGCTTGGTCAAAGTTCTTAATATTTCTAACCTAATTTACATTGAGTCTGATCACTTATAACAATAATCCTAACAACTAAACACACTTACCTCATGCTATTATTATTAATCTTACATAACGACATCAGGAAATAATTACAGAGTAACACGCAACAAAAACTTGTTTAAACAAATCATTTTAATAATATACTCAGAAATCAAATGCAATACCAAAGAATATTAGTGTATGATAATTGATTAAGTAATATGCGTCTCAAAATTATTTAAAAAATTTATCACAAATGAACAACTGTACTCCATATGCACATTGAAACTAAAAATCTGTTACCTGACGCAGAAAGGGCTATTCTACTAATTTTGTTTAAATACGGTTTAATAATTTATAAACTGCGAAAAACGCATTGTACACAATTCCACTACATCACAGGCACAAGATAGTTTTTCAACATGTGACGATTACGATCAGCAAAAATTGTTACGGCATTGCTTCTCACATCCTTAATTTCGACATTCCCAATTTTTGTGCTCGAACATTCACCTATTCTGTACCTATTATTAATTATACGCTTAATGGTTGACTTGCTCGGTACATGATAAACACAAAAAAAAAAAATCACATAATTTAAAAAGAAGTTATTCTTCGAATCTTTTAGTCAATTCTTTTCAGCTATTTCAATGTCAATATGCAATAATTTGATAAGATTAATTATGGCAATCAGAAAAATCATCCGCATGATTACATTTTTGCGAAGACTTTACATTCTTGATCTACTTATTAGATTGACAATCATTGTTAATTTGACTGCTATATTGGGTTAAATGTGTAGCCAGTAGTAACTACTGATTTTGTAGGAATATGGTTAAGTACCTGGGTAACATTATAATGTATACTTTAAAATTGCTTAACTCACCCTTAAACCATTTCTTCAATGAGAAAAACATTAATTGTTCCTTTTTTTCAATTTTTTCAAGTTATTCTAGTAGTTCTAGTTTCTAGTAGTTCTTTTAGTAGATCCTCAATATTGTATAGTTAGCATTTGATTTTTTTCAATACCTTTGCCCGTTCAACAATCACCTTAATTAGTATTGGTATATCTTGTATGTCAACTGGCTTGAATACTAAGTTCACATGAAATGTTATAACTTTTTTAAACCAATTTTTCTTATAACATTCTGAATAAATGATTTTAAAATCTCTTAATCTACCAACCGACTATATCTTCTTTCAACTTTATCAATTCTGTTTCTTGTATTATCATTGTGGTCTGGCTAGTTATCTAATCGATTTATTTTTTATACCATTTCAGTAGAAGAATCTTTTCCTGCTTTTGCCACTCTTACTCTTTAGAATTGTTTATTTTTTGAGTACCTTACAGTATTCCATATTCTGGTAGGATCAATTTAAATTTTTTTTTTATACGTACAATTCGAACTATGTGATTTGTTCTGCCCAGGTAAGGGTAAGATAAGTATTAAAATTTCACTAGGTGAGTACGTATATCTAGCAGGTTCCGTTAGCGTATTAACCTAAGTATCACTTTCAATTATGTTTTTTTTTTTTGGATAGATTTTTAGCTTTGTACAAAATATTTCATATGAAAATTTAAAAATTGCTGTAATACAATCAAAAAGATATTTGTAAATAATTGTAATAATAATAGGATATGTAAAAATTACTGCATCATATGTGTTAACTAAAATATTCTAGAGTCCATCACGTACCATTCTAGTAAATCATCTATAAAAATTGTTTTTGTTATACACGGTCGGTTTCTTCTTCTTTAACCATCTTTAAGTATTAAAACAAGCAATACAAATGATCGATTGGTAAAATTATTGTTCAATTACATATTAAAACAACATATGTACTTCTATAATGATCTTTAATATGATACGATTAAAATGTTTCATTTTAAATTGATTTTTTTAATATGTTTAATTACAAGTATGTTCTGTATAAATATAAGAAAAAAATGAATCATTACAATTTGTTTTTCTCAGTATTTGCGGTATTATCCAATTGATGTTTCAAAAAAAATTCTTAAATATAATCGACAGTTAATTTTTACCATTAGTTTTAGATGACATTGTACGATAATATCTCATGAAGAATAGGTTAAACATCCTAGATGAACTGCACTACTGCCATCACTTTAATAAATTTTATTAACCTATGCCAACTTGCCATTTAGATATTATTGTGTTATACAATCAAAAATCATTGTCGGTAGGAACATTTTCTGATCATTTTAATTTTCTCTATTATTCCTACGAGTACAATTTATTTCCATTATATCATTTTCTGACCAAATTGCTCTGTGCTAAAACAAGACGTTTCATTACTAGTTAATAACATAATTATAATGTATGCTAATTACAATAAGTACAATGCAATGTTAATATTGTCTACAAGGTAATCAAGAAAAATAAATAACATTCTACTCGTACATAAATAAGTATGGAATAAAGTATTAAAATGTATAAATGTATATACCTAGAATATGATTTAGTGCCTGTGCGAAAAACATTGAGGTTAACTAAAATCGAAAATATACGGAAAATTCAACAAAATAGCTAGACGAGTTTCTGAAAAATGAAATTCTAATTACAATAAATAAAATGATTATATTGCACTTGAAGTGGGTTAAGTGAACTTCTTGCAGATTATCACACTTTGCTTATTGCTATTATTATTCCGGGCGAACTGCCTGTTAATTAAGATACCGAAGAAGTTTAATTTAATTATCTGTTAGAGCTGACGTGGTATTATCTTCCTAAACATTTTTGTTGCAATAATTATTCACAATAGGATCAGTTCATTATTGAAATCGAATTCTTGTGATGTCAATATGAAATTTTAATGCTTTCTACGAGTATAAATTATTATACTTCATTTGCCCTTATTGTTAAAAGTATAAAAATTCTATCGTTATATATAAATGCAAGGTTATCAAGTATCCATCAAGATAAACCACAGATGCATTAGAGTTGTTTTTTACAACTTAATTGAATAGTTATTTAGTATAGTGTTGCATCAATCTGAATAAGGCAGCATTTCTTTAATTAGCAAAAAATAAAATTGTTTTAATAGTGTGATAAACTTTTTTTTTCTATTGGTACGTATATTATAATTATCAAAATATAACTAAAATATTATATTATTATTGGTTGTCTGCAACAGAAAAAATGGCAAAAAAATTTGATTTATAATCAATTGTATTTATCGTCTTAAAATATTCAACAAGGTATATTTCTATAGAATTCCAACTAAAATCAAGCAAATGAAGCAAATATTGATGTTCTTATTTAGCATTTAGTTAAATGTAATTTATGATTACCGTTCCAGGTTGGCCACCATAAGCATCAAATTCTAGTGATATGATTCTTTTATACAAAAATAAAGTACCACCAATTACAAAAATTATGATTACTTCACATTTCCAAAAAGTGTTTGCCATTATGGTTCCTATCACTTTTTCTGACTCCAAACCCATGTTGTACCAATAAATCTTTGCATTAGCGTCACCTATGCATATGTCAATATTTGATGTCTTAGTTCCAACAAGGCAGTGTAAAAGTTGATTAGGTATAAAAAATTGTTTGCTCAATAGCTACGTCAATCAAAATAATTGTTACATGTTTAAGACTACTCTTGAATGTCATTATTTGATTCGATGTCGGCTTCCATTAGACAAAGCTTCATTATTGCAGAGACCAATATCAATTAAACAACTCCGCAGAACTAGTTAAGGAGCTATTGATAACCAAATCCGGTTGATTCTTATGTATTCTTATGAAATAAAGTTCAATGCAAATTCTATGATAGTCATAATTATATTTCATGGTATGTGCAATATTTTCTCATTTGTTTTAGAAATATTTTATTTTCAATTTTAGATTTCATAATAAAGACATTACCGATTTATAAGAAAAAAAAAATCAAAATAAAAATATGGCCGATCAATTTTTTGATTTGGTAAATGAAAATAATTTGAATGCATTAAAAACTGCATATGCACTTAATTTTGATCTTAACATTACAAATGAAAATGAGGAAACACTTTTGCATAAAGCAGCATACTTGGGTTATGATGAGATCATAAAATTTCTTGTAGAAATAAATTTAGATATAAATGCTAAATCAAATAATGGTGAAATACCATTAATTAATTATTTAATTAAAAATAGTAATTATGATATTGTTAAATTGTTAATAAATAATAACACAGATATAAATGCAATAGCAAATTATAGTTCATGGTCTGCAATAATGTTGGCTACAACACATGCAGATGAGAATATAACAAAACTTATTCTGTCGAAAAATCCTGATTTGGATAGACATACTATTAAAGGAAACACGGCATTACATTTATCACTATCTTCCAATCATTTCCATATTACAAAATTACTTTTGGAAGCCGGTGCTAATGTGAATAATATAGATGATAAAGGTCGAACTGTTTTACATTTTGCTGCAGTGAAATGTTCAAATGATAAAATGAAACTTGCCATTGAAATGGCAAATTTTAAAATTATCATTACAAAAATTAACAACATAAATCAAAAAGATAAAGAATTTGGAACAACTGCATTACATTATGCAACATATTATTGTCATCCTGATATTGTGAAATTAATAATTGAAATTGGTCGTGCATTGATGGAAGAGCGAGATATGAGCAATTTAACACCATTATTAGCTTGTTTAACTATTGATCGATTTGATAATGCTAAAATTTTAATTGATTCAGGTGCTGATGTTACAGTTTATAATAATGCAAAATCAAATGCATTACATATAATAACAAGTAGATGTGAAACACATAATAAACATGATGCATTGGAAATAATAAAATTATTAATTGAAAAAAAAGTACCAATTAATGCTGCCGATAATAATGGTTATGTGATTTTAGATTTTGCTGTGATATTCTGTGATTTTGATATTGTAAAATTTTTAATTGAAAATGGTGTAAATTCAAATATTATTGATAGACGTGGTTTTACACCAATATTAAATGCCGTACATCGATTCGATTTTAAATTGGTAAAATTATTTTTAGAAAATAATGCCGATTTTACAGTAATCAATAATGTAGGAAATTCAACATTGAAATCTGCTAGAAACCTTAAAAATAAAAATATAATCGACATTCTTGAGAAATATAGTGAAATTTATTTTAATAATGCAACAAAAAATGGTGATCATGAGAAAATCGAAAGAATTATACGAATTGGTTATCAAATACCGGCAAAACATTGTATATTAAAATATAATAATGAAAATGTTATAATGGAAAAAAAAAATTTTTATCAATCACTTAATGAAGCAATTTGTAATGATGCATTTTCACCAAATCAAATTGGTATCATTAATCTTTCAGAAATATTACCACCATTATATGGAAAAATAATTTCATTAGTAAATAAATCAAGAAATGTACGATCAATAATTGATAATACGAGTAATGATATTTATGGATTTCTAAATAATAGCCAGCTTTTAACTAATGTTCTATTAGCAAAAAAATATAGAAAACGAAAACAATTTCTAACGTCTACACCTACTGAATCTTCAATGGATATACAAGCTGACATTATTTATATTACAAATGGTGTTGAAGATATTCTTCATGAAATTATTGCCGATTTTAATGAAACACAGTTTAATATCGACAATTATCAATTGGATCCGGTCAAAATGCAAACAATAATTTCTAGAAATTTAAAATTAAAAAATCTAACTGTTCTAAAGATTGAACTATTTAATTATATAAAATTAATATATCCAATGATATTTGATAATTATAAATTGTATAATGAATTTGAATTAAAATTTGAGCAACTATTGCAATAAATACGAAATGTGCACTAAAAAAAAAATTAATATCTAATAAAACATAATACTTTATACAATTGATGATCTTTTAAAAATTATTAAAAAATATTAGAATTAATCTAAAATTAAATAACTACAAAACAAACATATTTTTAGTAATGAAGATAAGTAAAATATTTGAAAAATGAAATAGTGTTTCTTTGTGCAAAATTACTACTCAATACAAATTTTGTGTCACTTATTTCCAAGATTAGATCATTCGCGACAAAATATAATACAATACAAGCATGATAATCTGAAGCGAAAAACAAGATCTTATGCACATGTTTACTATTGATGTTAATTATATTTTATTATTTATAATAATGTCTAATGTTAATAACACATTAAATGTGCAATTAATAACATCTAGAAAACAAACTAAGTCTGTTTATTTTAATTGGCTGACACACGTAAACAATTGTGATGTGACTTGTATTAAATATTATAATTTAGAGTGAACTGAAAGATATATGATTATTTATAATGTAAAATAATTATCCATTTTATCGTGGATCATTGGTCTTTGATTGAAGATGTACGGTCTGTGTATCAAGTTTTTTCTTCAGGTTGCATTGTTCCGAATTAAGAAGCGATCATTCAGCTATTTCTTTACAAGAACTTCAATTAAAAACAAAAATAACCATTATATGGTGTATTGAAGATTCATTTTATTTAAAAAAGGTGTGTTTGTCCCCTTTTTATTTGAATTTTTTTTGAAGTATTAACGGATGCTTACATTATTTATAATAATTACTACAATATATAAAAAAATAATTTCTAGGTTTATTATTGCAGAAATCATCAACTGATAATGGCTGATTATCTTTTTAAAATTGTTAAAAGAAATGATATAAATGCATTAAAAAATGCTATTGAATCTGGACACAATCTTAATGTCACACATGTTGGTAATGCAACACTTTTGCATGCAGCTGTCAAATCAGCTAGTGACGAAATGATCAAATTTCTCGTTGAACAGAAATTAAATGTTAATGCAAAAGATATTCATAATGATACACCATTATTAATGTATTTATTTGAACGTGAAAATTTCGATATTATTAATATATTAATAAATAATGATACAGACATAAATGCTCGGAGTACTTATAGTTTGCCAGCTGTTTATCTTGCTGCATCAATTCCAGATGAAAGAGTAATGCAACTTTTATTATCAAAACAGCCGGATATTGAATTTGAAAATAATAATGGATTAACTACATTGCAATTTGCATTGACTTATAAAAATTTTAACATTGCAAAATTATTACTAAATGCTAATGCAAATGTAAATCATTTAGATAAATTAAACAGAACCGCTTTACACTTTGCATGCAAAAACTGTATTTCAGATGCAAATGAATTATCTATTCAAATAAGTGTATTTAAAGTATTACTAGAGAAGACTAATGATTTGAATAGAAAAGATTTGACATATAATGCAACTGCTTTACATTATGCAGCATTTTATTGTAATACTTGCAAGAAATGTGTTAATCGATGAACGAGAAAAGACACAATTCACTCCACTATTAGCATGTCTTACATTTGATCACTTTAAAAATGCTAATATTTTAATAAATTATGGAGCCAATGTTACTGTTGTTGATAAAAATGATTCTACAGCATTGCATATAGTTACAAGTCGTTGTGCATCTCATAAATATAATTCTTATCCTACTATAAAATTATTATTGAATAAAGAAGTAAATATAAATGCATACGATAATACAGGAAATACTGCATTACATTATGCGGTTACGTATTGTAAATTAGAAACTGTTGAGCTTCTTGTTGAAAATGGTGCAAATGTAAATCTTAAAAACAATGATGGTAATACGGTACTTCAATAGGGAATTTTGCGATCACATTTCGATATTGTTAAAATATTATTAGATAATTTTGCAGAAATCACAACAATAAATAAATATGGTCAATCGGCATTTATGTTAGCAAAACCAAAAGGAAATTTTAGTATATGGGATATTTTAGATGAATATTGTAATATTTATTTAATTGATGCTATAAAAAGTGGTGATCTAAAAAAAATCAAAAATTTGATAATTAGTGGATTTCAAATTCCCCAAAAAGATAATATAATGAATTATTTGTATTTACATGAATCCATTCAAATTGGTAACATTGATGTTGTTAAAATATTATTAGATCATTTTATTGATGCAAATGCAAAAGACACTACCGGATATACACCTTTACATATTGCGGTACAAAATAATTTTTTAGATATTGTAAAATTGTTATTAAATACTAAAGAATATATGAACACTAATTATGGATGGTTACCGTCAACAATAAAAAATTTAAATCTTGAAAATTTAATTACTTCTTTATCGAATGACACAAAAACAATCAACAATACTACAACACCCGTAATATTTTATTTATGTAAAACAAAAAAAAATTGTGAAAATCGTATTTCACAATTTCTTATCTATACAAATGGAAAGGATAATAAATTACGACCAATTAATGAAATAATTAGTTCAAATTCTTTAAAGAATATTTTTGATAATATTCCAGAATCAAAGAGAACAAAATCTAATAACTTGTTTTCACGAATGAATCACATTAATGTCATTGCATTAGACCATCAAACTAATAAAAACACATTTTTATCATTTCTTAGTAAAGTTCAAGATTTCCGTATTGAAATGCTGTATCCTTATAATATTGCAAATATAAATGCACAGGATAACAATGGTCATACACCGTTACATTATGCTGTAAGTTCAAATTTTGTTGAGATAGCAAAATTTTTAATTAAAGAAAATGCAGATATTAACATTGTGGATGGCAATGGTAATAATTTAATACACAAAGCTGTTATTGGAAAAAATATTGAATTCATTAATTTATTCATTAATAAAATTATTAATTTTGATATGAAAAATAAATATGGTAAAACACCACTTCATTTGGCCGTCGATAGCAATGAATATGAAATAACGAAAATATTACTTGAAAATAAATCATTTGTTAATTCAAGAGATGCAAATTATTTTACTCCCTTACAATCTGCAGCAAAGAATGGCAATTTATATATACTAAAATTATTAATTACATTTAATGCTAATATTTCATTACAAAATGGTAATAATGAAAATGTAATTATGATTGCAAGACTGCATAATAATGATAATATTGAAAAATATCTAAGTGAATATTTACTTCAAAATAATTATACAGTTACAAGTTCTTATGCGACTAAAGTGAATAACATATCATTAAATATGATCACTAAATTATATCCGGTAAATGTTACGACAAATTGTAAATTTCAACGTATACAAAATGAATCATTGCAAAATTTTCATAATGTATTTCAACTTTTTAATGGTGTAATTTGTGAGGAAAATAAATTGAATTTGACAGTCAATCATCTGTATGTGAATAATAGTAATTCAAGTAATATTACTAGAGTCATTCGTTCAATCAACGGTTCAACATTGAAGAGTCCAAAAAGTTATGAAAGTTTAAATGAAAACATCATTGACAATATTTTTGATAACATAACCGATAGCATTATTCTTGGTACTTTTCTTTTTAGAATTTTGTTTAAAGAACAAAAATTTTTACCCTCATTATACAGGACAAGTTCACCATTACATGTACAAGCAGATATTTTAAATTTAACATCTCAAATTGAAACAATTTTAGACTCTATTAATTTAACATATTATAAAAATCAGAAACAATTGGATTATATTAAAATACAGAAAATAGTGACTCGATATTTGCATTACAAGAATTTCTATTTATTCAAAACTGAATTAATCAATTTTTTAAAATACGTATTCCCAATCGTCAATAAAAATGATCAATTGATTGCAGAATTCGAAGAGCAACTTAATTTTTTAACCAGGTAAATATGGTATTTACTTACTTAATAAGCGTAATTATAACATCCTTGTTCGGTATGTTACGTTACACAGGCTTATGAATTTAAAATTTTTTAAATGTATAATAGAATTTTACATAAAAATTAATATATGAAATTTGTTTTTAAAGGAGATCAATTTGATTTATTTGTTAACATTTCCACAGTACTAATCTTCTTCTTAGTTTTAGTAGAACCCTCAAAATTACAGTACCATGATTTTTGAATCTATATTGCACTATGTACAATCTGTATTAAATTTCTTTTATTTATTGGCAGAGTGATACCAAATTTACACAGTCTTATTTTCGTTATTGCTTGGCATTAACACTTCCAATATTTTGAATCAATGTCAATACCAATTTAGTAAGTATCCCTAATGTACTTAATTCATTATTGCTTATAGCATATATTCTGTTACTCCTGAAATATATTTTTATATTTTCGAAATCCATTTACTATGGGTTTTTATAAACATATAATATATTCTGATCACCAGAACAACAATTACAAATGAATAAGTGTATTTCCAGAGTAAATAACAATTGTTAGGCATATGTGACGGGACTTTGTCTTTATGCTGGCTTGACTATTTCACAGGTTTTCGAAATTATAAGTAAAAAAATAAATTGCTATTAAGAAATCTCAATTCAATTCAGTTCAGCTCATTTATTGTCAATATTTCAAAAATGTTATAATGTTATTTACAATTTTTGGTTTAATACATCTTAAGTTGTGGGTATATGGTAGCTATAAAATTTGCAGATGCTATAGTTAGTTATTGATGACTATGACTATTTTTGAAATTTTATTTTTACTTTTCCTTAAGAAAATATGTTGACAATTGATTTCTTTACGGTAATTGTTCATATGTTTCTACTTCATCAAATTGAAATTTGTATACGAATTTGTTTGAAGACATCTTCGGTATATAATAATAAATATTATTCAATAGAATCGGTGTCACATCTGAACTATGAAAATTTGACACAATATCATCATTAAGATGAGTTAGGTCATTTTTTATTTATTTTTCATATATCCTTGTGCTTTTGATTTTGTCCTTTCTGAAAAAATTATATTTTTCTTTTAATTTGTTTCTGCATAGTATGTTTGGCTATGAATTATGTCATTGTGTACAGGGATTTTTTTTTATCCTTAATTCGTTTTCATTTTTTTATAATACATAATATAAAAAAAATTACCAAAATGGTAACAAATCATATATATATATATATATATATAAAAATAAATAAGCATAAAAATGATATGGGTTGACATGTAATAT
>JANSTX010024703.1:0-10636 GCA_027564355.1 Penthetria funebris | reverse complement strand
TAAATAAAATTAGCCTTTAAATCGATATGATCAATCACTAATATCAGATCCCTTAATTTAAATCATAATTATGTTTCATATTCCCGTATAATGAAGGAATTTTGCAAGATATTTGATATTTTTACAACATTAAAGCTTCTAGAAGAATTAATTTTGTTCCTTATATTATAATATGGATTTTGCTTAGGAGAAACGGTATATTCTCCGTCGCAGTTCAGAAAATTATCGGATGCTTTGAAAATTTACTGAAGATTGATTGGATATCATTACCTATCATTATTGGCTAAAATTAATCCTAATTTTGATTTTTGCTAGGAGAAACGACATATTATCCGCATACAGTTCAGCATTCATAGGGTACTTTGGAATATTTACCAAAGATAACGGCACAAATATTCTAATATTATTGTCCAAAAACGATAGACATACATTGGAGTGGACAAATTTGGACAAATTTCGTGACTATTTTAGACAATTTTGCGTATGGAAACATGGTAAAATAGGAACATAACCCAAAAGAAAATTCATTGGATTACCTTTGAACCAATCAATACTTATATGGATACATGGATACAACATATGGTAAATCGCTAGGATCTTCCGATCGCAATGTCAATAGGGTATTCACCCCTTGGCCATCTTTAATGGAATACTTGTTGAGCGGTACGTTTTTTCTAGATACTCGTTGTCAGAGAAACATTGACAGTTGTTCTGTAATCGGGAAAATTGCAAAATGTTCGTCTAGTTGAAATACAGCTTTAGTGAAATTTTAGCACCCCTCCACCCGATGGAACAACAGTGATCAAACGAAGATTTTTTTTATCGTGGATTCTAATATTTTGTGTACCGATGACCATGAGACAAAAGCATATGCTATCAAGGATCTAATTATAATTGCTTTTAACATAGAATTTTGTTATTTTTGACAAACCTGTTACAGATTTGAAGAATCGGCATATATCTTCTGCTAATGTCGTTTAATTGGGCCTCATACTTCAGAATATTCTGAATTTTATTCCAAGTTATTTAAGTGTATTAGTGTTATTCAGCATGTTGTAATGGATTTTGCTTTCATTGGTACTTGCTATATAATGAATCATTCAGTACCCCCAAATACGACGATCTCACATTTTGAATAGTTTATTTTTCTAAGTTTCTAAAATTCCATCCATTCACCTATAGTTTTAAGAAGAAGATTAATTATGTCAACAAATAAATTGGAACGAGGCACACAAGTATTAGAATGTCATCAGCGTACTCGATTTTTGTTAGTATAATAAAATAAACTGAGCCCTGATTGACACCTGCCGAAATGTCTGAAGGGTGCAGAATGCAGTTATGTATTCTATCATAGGAATTGAATTTCATACAACCTATATAAGGGCATTTTGGGTTACATACATTTTGCTATAGAATTTATATAGAACATCTTAAAAAGAATAAGACATGAGAATAGTGGTTTTATGAACTCTGTGGTGGCTGTTTATAATTGCATATTATGTTTAATTTCTCAAAAATCTGGCAATTCACGTTCCAAATTAATGATATATTTTTAATTTGAATATTTTTAAAAGAAAATGTTGCATGTTACTTTACTTTACATACATTATTTTGATTATATTTTATAGTGGTGAATAACTAACTTTGTTCTTTCTTTTTATTTTGCATAAAAGTGTTCATTTATTATTTAGTTATTCATAGAATTATGTTAATGTTAGCCATTAATTTGGTTGTAGTTAATGTCAGTACACATTTAATGACTTAATTGCATCTGTGATAATTGAAGTAAAAATAGTGATAACCAATTTAAATTTATAATTTCTATCAAAATTGTTCGTATTACGAGTATAGTCATATTTCTGGAAGCAGGGTGCGAATGCGAGTGGTTAAACTTTCCAAATTCGTCTGTGAAATCATTTATTAAATCGGTTGGTTGATGTTTACTTGCCTCAAAATCTGAAAAGCAAATGCTGAGATTGGGATTCAAAATCAATATATATCACATTGTGATAGTGTAACGCGTAGGGTATTCAGTTCACGAAATAAATCCCATAAAGGACATAATTTATTTTGAATCAGGTCCGACGTAATCCTTATTATAATAACCAGTAGTTTAATCCGTACATAAAATAATTTTACTAATTTTAACATATGCTTGGATATATTGTAGACAATTCACAAATTAATTACCATAGTTGTGGTGGGGGTGTATTGTGTACAAATCTAAAATGACACAATGTCATCGAATTTAACAAAAAATGTAAAAAAGGGTGTCAAATCTATCCAGTAGGCTAAAAGATAGGAAACTATGTAAATTGCACTGGTAAATGCATAATGGTTATACTTGAGTACGATTAGTTTATTCATGAAACTGACTTCATATGATCGTTACATATTAAGGTGATTTCTAATAAAAATTAACATCATTTGAATCAAATTAAAGTGTTATCATTGGTTTTAGATATCACAGTGTAAATAAAATAACTGGGCTGGTAGTACTTCTTAACTTGCTGTCTGGAAGGCATGTGCCTTCTTGATTTCCCTTCGATTCCCGTATAACGAGTGGCGATAGTCACTGTTAGTATGGCCACCATTATGTCGCTTACCTCGTCGGTCTGCAAATCAAAACTAATCGAGAAATGCTTCCTCACATTGATGGAGGCAAGTAACGCGGCCGAAATTACACTGTAATGGGTTCCTGGCCACAGGGACATTATAGATAATGAGTGGGTCAATGAACTGTCCAGGCAGGGCTCGGGTCTTGATATATCACTGGCGGAGCAAGTTTCTCCGTCACTCAGCGAACTATACAAACAAACTGGCTTATACTATATGAGACTGACCAATTCTATGTAGAAAGGGCTACCTACATGCAGATTATCAAGGATTACTTGGTCCGAGTTTGGGTGGAGTAAAACGCAAGAACACGTCGGGATGTGGATAGGTCCGTGGCAGTGCTCACCGGACGTTGGCCGGTCGGGGACCACGCGTCAAGATTGGGTATCCCTTTCAAATTTTTTTGTCGCAGTTGCGGCGATGTAGACGAAAGGAAGACTACAGAACACCTTCTATACAAATGCGTAGCACTTCCTCAGCAGAGATATAGGCTGCCGGGTAGGCATATACTACCTAATTTATCGAAAATTGCAACAATAAGACCAAGAGATCTGGTGGCTTTTCTAAACCCAACGAGATGGATTTATGTGCATATCTGCATGAATCAACCGGTTTTCCTCGAGTGTGAGGTATAAGAACGGCACCTACGTGCTAATTGGGATTCTTTGAAGGCTTAGTCAGATCCGCCATTGCTAACCAACCAACCAATTCTTAACTTCTGATTCTTCTTCTTTCCTTAGATCACAGACATGTGTTTTCTAACAATTGAGTTTTGATCCTTTCTATCCTTTCTAATTTGTGTTATTTTTGCATTAATTCTGTTTCTAGTGCCTCGGTTTGTTATAATGTAGTCAATAGTTGACTGTTGACTTATTGTATGGATTTTTATTAAATGAATACTTCTCCGCATGAGTCTAACAAAGATTTTGATGTACACAATTATTGACATTTTTATGCCAAAAGAAGTATACATATTTTAATGTGTAGTTCGCTGTAATTAATTTCAATTGTTTCGTAGATTATAAAATTATAATATGAAACCGCAGTCACATAATGAGTTTAGAATATACCGTATATAATATTTATGTAAGTAGTTCTTAAGAACGTTCATCGTTTCATTATTTATAAAAGAAAGGAATGGATAGGTGACGACACGAAATCTATTATTAAGGAGAAGAAATAATAAATAATAATAACAGCAATGCAATATGAACTAACAAAATCTACCGACACAATATGGCCAACTGGACAAAGAGGTTGGCAAAAGTGTTTGACATTTTTGAAAAGATTGTAATTGGGCCGAAACTTAATGTCTGGCAGGCAAACTAGAACTGAACGTTCAATTCAATCAAGGGACGTTTTACAGATCTCAAATGAGATTCAGCATAAATGGAAAGATTAATTGAGAATTTTCACGAGCTTCAAATATAAAGTTCCGGGCACGAAAAAAACTCGATAAATGTTTTGAATGCTGCATAGAGTCTAACGGTTATCACAATTTTATAAAAACTCTGAAGTTGCGCATGCTTAAAACAAATTGTTGTGACAAATAACATCGTGTTACAAATTCAAGTTTTCGTCAATATGTACTTTAGGCGTATACTAAAATTTTTGTGACCAAATGCAACGAGAATATGTGAAAACTGAAAGATCTGCAGGCTATGATCAGAATTGTTAACCGAAGAAATTGCGGTATTGCAAAATATGTGATTGAATGGAATCCGCAGAGTAATAGAAGACCCGTTTGCCCAAGGCGAAGAACTGCAAAAATTATACACAACCAGATGAGAATGAAAATAATTGCAGCTATGTTTGAGGAAGTTTATTAACCCTTGTTATTGCTAACATAATTATATTCAAAATGGATTTAGACAATGTAAAATTGGTTTTAAATATTGGTTATGATTGAAGGAAACGTGGCAACGTGGTTCAAAAAGATTTAAATAGAGTAAATGCAAGGAGCGACGATGTGCAAGCCGTAAACTGAGTAAGGATTAAGGCAAGGAAGAAACACAGTACAACTTACCATTTTTAAGCAATTATATTTAATATCAGAAATGAAATTATTCAATTTAAATTTTGGTCAACAAATAAAAATATTTTTATTTCTTAGAGTTAAATAAATAAATTATATTAGGTCAATTTCGCCCTTTACCCTAATAATGTGTTCATGTAACCCTATATACTGTACAGTTATACGAACATATTTCATGTAATAAATTTATCAGCATTATAAATCACTTTTATTTTCACTTAGAAGTGGTGACCAAAATAAAAAATCCAAAAAGAATTAGAGTTAGGGTTGAAAAGTGTTACGTTGCTAATAAGCTGTATATACGCGTGTCGACTCTACGGATGGTTATTGTGAAAATTACGTTGTTGTCAAATTGATTAAATTTTCCAAGAAATTTATTTTCCTGATTGGATAATTAATGAAGAGGATTATCTCATATACTTCACAATCGACTCATACATACAATGCACAATTTTTTCATGTCTATATTTCAATTTATATATGAGACATAAGAAGGATCATACAATTTATGAACATGGTCGTTCTGTATATTTGAGAAATTTTGTTCCTAAGATTATCTTAGTTTATTTAAACAATTCAATTGTGAATACGCGAAGAAAATTATGTGAATTTCAGAGAGAAAAAAAAGTGTGTGTGCAACGTAGACAATGTACGCCACAAAACAAAATTGGTCCAGTGAGTCCAAGTTTTGATGAATGCCAGGACACCGCTTCTAGACACCGGGCTTGTTGATAAAAATTTTCAAAAAAGATTTGCTTCATGGGCTACACGAGTTTCACAGATCTGTATAAACTGATTAATGTGATCCGTACTATTGTTTCTGCTCATCTTAAACTAGGTCACAAACAAAAAAGTAAAGATTAATCCCAGTATCAGATGATGTCTCAACAAAAAGAGCTTAACTTTGCCAACAATATTTGTGTGCTATATGGAAACAGAGATAGACATGAGTATGAAATTGTGCCAACTTGTTGAATATAGCTTACAATAATATTGAAATGTATATGACATGTTTGCTTGCGTTTAATGAAGAAGAAACTGATTAAGTAGAGGATCATTCAATATTGGAGTATTTTTTAACAGTATAGACTCTAATGATAAAACAGATATAAAGTTTGGCATACAGAATGCTCGGCAAATGTTTGTTTTTAAATTGATTCTGGTGGTCGTCGTAAATTTGAAAAAAGGTTTAAGTTGAGCATTTTTAATATTTTATCGGCACTATCTACTATTGTACAGCCGCAAAACTTTGAAGATGACAAAAAACATCATGCCACAAATTCAAGTTTTCCTCAAATTTTCAGGTCAAATACAACATCAAATGATAATTTGTGACTGGCATATCTGCAGACAATTAACAGTATTTTTTTAACTTAGAAATTTGGAATTGGATTGGCAACATGATATTAGTAAATAAGCACTTGACTGGATTCCTCAGGGTAATAGCAGACTATTTGTACAACTGTCAGGAGATGGAGTAAATTGAAGGTACTGGTCAGAGATTGTCAAGAACGGTGATTTTTTCGTTGACGTTCAATTCTTACAGTATATATAGTTTTGGAGAAAATTGACGAAATAAAATGCCTTCATGAATGGGAATGAAATTTGTTTATAAAACATTAACTTAGATTCCTATATTAAAGATCCATTCACAGATAACTCCAATTTTTGACAAAAAATCATATCATGAGAGACGAGATACATTTTGACTTGACTGAGCCTTGTTGATTGAATATTAATTATATATATAATTATATACTATATAATATTAATTATCTAACTTAATTGTAATTGTCTGATGATATTGTAACCGAGTGCGTAACGACCCATAATCGATTATGTCATAGATTCTTAACCGGCACGAAGTGCCAGTGACCAGGCACGTTTAATCCACGGTTGTTCCTCTTGAGTCCTGAGCGCATTTAAGTCTATATTAAGCATCTCTACAAGTTCTTGTCGAAATACTTGTATGGATTAGATCATTAAAATAAATATAAATTTGAAGTACATAAGATTAGTAGTATATTTATTGAAATCATATACGTTGTACTGTGAATTTTTGTTTATAGAAGTATCATGTGAGTTTCAAGTTTAAGCATACCGGGATGTAAACGTACTATTTAGAAGTTGATGTAGAATTTGCATATACTAACTCTAATTATCTCCAATTTTCGTTTGACCTTTGGTGGTAAGTGGTGGGTGACCGACTAACATCTTGAAGGTATTTAAACTATATTCACCTTTCCACGTTATAGTTTTTATCAATTGTATTGCGGACAGTTTAGCATACTGCTGTTTCTTTTAGACCAATGTTTTATCGCTGATCATCATTTTTTGGTATACATTTAATTATCCATAATCAATTGTGTTTCACATTTTAACCAAAATGTAAGACTTGTATATTTTTAATATTCAAATATTACTGTAAGGTCTGACAAATTTCATGTGTTGATACTCAAAAGATCGGAGAAGGAGGATTTGAATGTAGGAATTTCGGAACATTTGACACAAATACCTGTCTGCTGTTAAATACAAGGAACACATTCTCAGAAAGATGGTTTCAGAAACGAGAGGTATGAGACATAAAAGTGCTATGAAATTTGTGATATCCGAATTTGTCGTGGAAATACTTAAGTATTGGACATAATATTGGCATATTTAACACAACAATGGTCATGATAATATCTATAGAATCGAGAGTTAGCGCCCTAACATTTCGTCAATGCTGATGGAAATTATATGACCGGTGATTCGTTTATCATCAATAAATCGAAAGGTTAGCTTTTGAATTTTGTCGAGAAAACCATTAATGATCGCTAGAGCTCCAGCCTATATATGTATAACTCTTGCTGCATTAAAAGCCTTATACATGTTTTTTATATAATGGCAATATAATATGTTCGGGATTAAAATATTTCTTACAACGACGCTGAAATCCAAGTCTTTTGGTCGCATTTTTGGCCATACACAAGTTATGTAGTTTTTAATTAATGTGCGTCCCGAGAGAAACAAACACAATGAATTTCACAGCAAATCATCATCAAATTGTATGATTGGAACCGGAAGTGTTTAACTTGTATGATTAAAGACACAACTGTGCCTTAATTGCATTGAATATCAAAGGTAAATCAACAAGATTTTAAGCGATGCTTTGTTACCTTGGGCACGTAAATAATGCGGTAGAAACCATTGGACATTTCAACAAAACTCGGCACCATCCCATAAAGCCAATGAAATCCAACGTTGTTTACAAGATAACGTGCCCAGCTTCATTTCTTCACAACAATGGCTACCATATTCCCCAGACTTAAACCCAATGGATTTTTCCATATGGTCCATTCTGGAGGTTAAAGTATTAACTAAAAAATATGAGACAGTCAACGCCTTAAAGATTGCTCTTCACCGAGAATGGAACAAAATACCATCAGACCACATTCGTGCATCGTGTGAAGCTTTCCGGGACTGATTCGATGCTGTTATCCGCGCTAAAGGTGGCTACATCGAACAATAACACAGTTTACTTAAAATTTGAAATGTTTTTATGATATACTGAAGTTTTTAAGTAAAAAAAAACAAAATTGACAAAACTGCAGTATTTTAATTAGGCACACTTCGAGCGCCGACCCCTGTATATAGCTATGGAATTACACTGATGACTATATATACGTTCTTTCTCACTTGACATCAACTGGTGATATTTTGACATATCTGACTGAGATTTGAAGTAGCAGCTTGTAAATGTTTGGTGAGACTCGAATGCTTGCGCTTAACATACCTATGAAGCATTATTATCGAAACTGGACTCTTATGGTATTCATCCGCCGATTCGATGAAAATGATGATCATTTTGTTTGTTAACATATTTCTGAACACTAAAAATGTTCTCATCAGAAAAGACAACATTTTTAAACTGGCCACTAACGTGCAAGTGTTTTAACACCTTTGCATTTGCTGGGCGAACTGTCTTTTGTGCAGGTGTTAAATCGTGCACTTTTTGCATTTTGTAGGGCTTTAATCGTAGTACATTTTTTTAATATGCGTCCCATGTTTCGAGCAGACACATTAAGATTTTTCGCCAATTTAACTGCGCTTTGTCGTGGATTACGTTGAATTCTGGCCTTCACCCTTCTAACCATTTCTGCCGATGTTGCTGTTTTAGAATGTTCAACTCCATGGCTTTTTTTGATGATACCAGTATCATTGTAACGTTTAACGGTCCGATACACAAACTTTCTATTCACACGTAAATGTCGCAATTCATTGGCTGATTGCGTTTTTCCAGCCAAATACAAAACAATAATAATTTTGCGTTTGAATTCCATTTCGAAAACTTTTTTTAACTGTGACGTAAAACGATATGCTTCCGTACACTTATAAACAACATAACAGACTGACGTTTGTCAAAACATGGCCGTGCTGTAATTAGTTGTTTGGTTGCAACCGCAGCGTGAGTTGGGGACACTTCGAGCGCTGACTGTATGCCTACTTTGTGATTACACATTATATTAGATTGATTTTTAGGTTCTTGATTTTAAATGTGGTTGTACATAAGCAATTTTGATTAAGAACACAATTACAATACTACTTAAATGATCAATTTCCACAAATACAGAAATGTCCTATTTAAAACAATTTTATGTCCAATTATAGAAAAATTACTCGAATCACCCTTGTACATAATTTAGCATTTTTAGTTAATAGTAAAAGTGGAATTAATGGTTCGATCATAGGGTAGTTTAGATACTCATATCAAAGAAATATTCATACAATAATTGTCTGTAATAATACGACTACCAATTTAAAAATCTGACAACATTGTTCCGAATTTATGTTTTTAAAAAATCCAAAAACAAAAACAATAAAAAACCTAGAGAAGCAAGAAAAAATAAATAAAAAATAATTATGTCTATAATAAAGTAAAATTTATTCTATCAGGATTTTCCCTTTGTAATTATTATGACCGGAAAACGTAAAAGCGAGGACAAAACTATGAGCTACCTTTCATTCTGGCAAAATGATTTCATACACAGAAATTCCATTTCAGTTCAAATTAAAATTACAACAGGTCAATTTAAAGTTGAAAACAACTTAGTAAAACGAAAATAAAAAAAGAAAACCACCCTTAAACAAATTATTATATTATTCTAATTTTCTTTTATTGATCAATTAAATTATAGTTTATTATATTAATTAGTAAATAAGTTTTTGGGCAAATTATTACTTTGAAATTTTCTAACTTTTCTTAAATTTATATATGGAAGGAATAAAAGAAGGAAAAGAGGAAATTTTGTTAGAAAATGGGGTGGCTGATTATATTTTCTTAACTATAATAATATATTGTTGTGTTTTGTTGTGACCATTTGTGTATATGATTTACCATAAATGTACATGAGAGAGTGCAGGAACGGTCAGTGTTCGATTTTGTTTCCACGTGAAATGTTGCATGGTCATTTCAATTAATTTCTAATAAAAACTAAATTGTATTTAACATATTATTATGTGCATCTCACAAATATAAACAATTTAAAAAAAAAAAATTAAAATAGGAAATCGGTTGCATTAATTTGAATATATACCAAACGTTTAGTGGATTGTATACGGCTTCCTTTTAAGAAAAGCTGCAGTTTTTAAGATAGTTTTTTTTTTTTTTTATTTAAAACATTAATAATTTGACTTCTGTGAATGACAATCAACTATAATTGATTTCTTATCACTAAATTGATATGGTAATTTAATAATAATATTTGTAATTATTTTTTTTTAAAGTATAATTTTTAACTAAATGAATTTATTAATCACAAACATATTTTTAACAAAAAAAATTTCTTCATTTTCAATAAGAAATAATTATGTACATTAACATAAATATAGTAATAACCTAATTAAATTTTCAAAAAAAAATTCTTTTCTTTTAAATTTTAATTTAAAAAAAAAAAAATGTCCTTAAGGGTGTTGGTACAATTAATGATGGTTTAATAACCCATT